>CAOKZL010000159.1:2312500-2520723 GCA_948472985.1 Iguana delicatissima | reverse complement strand
TGAAGGTCTATAGTAGGATTAAATGACTTGGCCAAGGTGAGACTAGGAATCAGTGGCATGGCAAGAAATATAACCCTACTCTTCCAAGTTCAAAAGGTTAAAAAAGTAATTCTACAAAAACAACTGTAAAGCAAGTCCCACTGAATTACTTTTACATAAAACATTGTATTGTAAAGTATTGTTGCCTCGGTGCATTAATATCTGTACCTCCTGCACAAAAATGACTGGTTCATATGGACTAGCATCCTGAAGAACAGCATTCTGAATGAATGCAATATGGATGAAAGGTGCTCTGATTGAGAGTGCCGATCACCCACAAAATAACCCCATAAAGCACCTCAGCTCTGCATCATTTCAGTATATATGAGGAAAGGAGAAACTGATGTGAGTGGAAGTAATAGTCTGGCTGAAAGAGAGGATTTGCTACCTGGCACTGTGGGGCTTGGCAAGCGATCTGGCGATATCCTGCAGTACAAGTATTTTTCCTCATTTAGGAACACAGGGAGCTGCCTTACACTAAGCTAGCCCATTGGTCCATTTAATCTGTTATCAGCTCTGACTGGCAAAATGGCTCTTCAAGGTTCTAGGAAGATTTCTTTCCTCAGCCTTCCTCAAGATTTCTGGTATTCCCTGGGAGTTGTTGTTGTGTGCTTTCAAGTTATTTCCGGCTTACAGAGACCCTAAGGTGAACCTATTCCAGGGTTTTCTGGGGCTGAGGGTGTTTGATGCAGCCAGGATCACCCAGTGGGTGTCCATGGCTGAGTGGGGAATCAAACCCTGGTCTCCAGGGTTGTAGTCTAACACTCAAACCACTATGCTACACTGGCTCTGTTCTCTGGGGGACTTCCCATGTAAATGCTTAACCAGGCCTGACTCTGCTTTGGGATTAGATGTGTTGTGACCAGGCAATTCATATTGTGCCTTGAGCAAAACTGATTTGGCCATAGTATGTACGTGGGACATAAATAAAATAACAATACCAGGACACAAAGAACCTTTGTCTAGTAATGTGGATTTTTAAAAGGTACAGTTATCCTAAGGGTCATTTTTCTTTAAAAGTGGTATGATTTGATTTGAAATCAAACTTTCAATACAAACCAACACACATAGGAAACAAGCCATAGGTAACTTTAAGAAACAGAACCTATAACCTTTTGTGTCTTTGTTCATGATGCATGCAGAGTAATTCATGGGGGTGAAAAATTAATTATTCACGTAATTTACTGAAATTACTCCCCACCTTCCTGTAATGTAAATTGACTTGTTTCAAACCAATCTACCTGGATCTTGTCCACAATGCCAATAATTACATTCACCAACAGATCAACACAATTCTTCCAACAGTGGTATCACTAGTAGTAAGGAATAAATACATTCTCTTATTTATTCAGCTGTTGAGCTCCCCTCTGGATTCCATTTTCTGCCCTTCACAGGTGACTAATCAAGTTCAGTGTCTGTCTATTCCATTACATTTTCCAACCAACTCCAGTCCAAGGTTGTCATGTTTTTGGATTAGGATAGGCCCAGAGAAAGGTTAAAAACACACACATAACCACAAGGTTTTCTGCCTTGGATTCAGAAAATGCCATCAGTTTTAGTTTAAGATCTTGAATGATTATCCACGCATCCTGTTTATACATCACTGCATACTTTAAACAAGTAGGGAGAAGAGTGGGATCTATTTCTTCTTTTCATATTACAGTGGGCCCTCAGTATCTGCTAGGGTTTGGTCCCAGGACCCCCCATGGATACCAAAATTCGTGGACGTTCAAATCCCATTATGTCTAATGGTGTAGTAAAATGACAAAATCATCGTTTGCTTTCTGAGGATTTTTTAAAAAAAAAATTTCAAGTCATGGGTGGTTTGTTGAATCCAGGGATACAGAATCCAGGATATGAAGAGCAACTGTATAAGTTTATAGGACAAAAACATGTGTTTGACATTTTATAATGGTATACTGCTAAGATGTGTATAGATGCCCCTCCACATTCATGGATTCAACCAACAACAGCTTGAAATACTCCAAAAATCAAACTTTGATTTAATATAAGGGACACAATTTCACTACACCATTGTACATAATGAGGCTTGAGCATCCATAAATTTTGGTATCCACAAGGGATCCTGGAACCAAACCCTGGCAGATACTGAGGGCCTACTGTATACAAAGTGGATCAGTGACCCATGTATACTACGGAATTAGAGTTCTTTTTTTAGTTATTATATCTTTTTTTTTATTATATCTTTTTTATATAGTTCTATTATTCCACTTTAACTGCCATGATTCTGTCCTATGAAATCCTGGGATTGGCTGTTTAGGGCAGGGCATTTAGAATTCTCAGCCAGGGAGCTCCTCCGATCAAAGTATAAAACCTAGAAACCCACAGGATGCAGCCATGGGAGTTAAAGTGGGATCATAATGCCATAATTTTGTAGTGTGAATGGACCCCAGGACAAGAGGGCAATGGGTGGGAAGTAGGAGGCAGACGTCCACATGAATGCCAAGCCCCCTTGCTGGGTTCGTATGAATGGGTATTCTTGGTGAGAATAAGAGTTAGTGTTTGCCCGTGTCCTTAAATATTCAGAACAGACAAAGATCTGGTTGAACAAAAGAGGTAGAGGAGAGTACCGTTCTGCACGTGAATCTGAATATGAAGCAGCTTCTCAGGCTAAAGTCAGCTGTGTTGTCTCAGCATCTGGAGGAGGGGATCCCTAAGCAGCAAACACTCTATTACTGAAATGATTACTAATGGAAATGTAATTGAACAGAATGTCGACAACACACATTAATTACATTACATATAATGTAATAAACACAGGAGTGTGTGTGTGTGTCAGGAGAAAGGGAAGTAGCTGATCTGTTTGCAAACCATCTCCCAGAGCCATTAAAATCAAGCTACCAAATCAGGTTTATTTCTGACATTTCCGCCCATTTCATCAGGAGCTAGTGGGGAGAGTAAAAAAGCTAGATCACTCTGTAAAAAATATTTCTTTTAAAGAAGAATGTAGCTTCCTCCTGTTGTTCAAATTATACCATGACTGCAAGCCCATTTGTAGGGAGAGGCTTACAATCATGAAAAGCCATTGTATGGCTGTTTGGTAGTTATTGCCATATCGCTTGCATGTAATAAAATCCGTTCATACATTCTTCAAAAAACAAAGTAGTCACTGCACTCTGGAATGGCTACCTATCCTAATAATTTGTTTTGTGTCTGCATTTTTTATTCCTGCAACACATCCCAGAAACCACGTATGTATTGCTGTCTTCACTTAAGAGTCACCTCCCCAGTTGCACTGTTAATCTGCTCTGATCTTCTATTTATTAATTGATTTACTTGTTTTATTTAAAATTTGTACACTGTTTTGTCATTCATAATGTATATCAGAGCAGCTTGCAAATTAAAAATTACAGTGAAACACCACTTCATCAAAGTAGAGCAAAAAGTATAGGGGGCATATAGCGAAATAGACACAAAATTACACTTCAGCAACTACATGAAATAAATGCAATTTGTAACCTAAACATCAGTTCAAAGGAGACAGGTAAATACACCTCTTTCAAGTTTCACACCCTCTTGAATACAATAGTAAGAGTCTTACTCATGAAGAGGTTCCCAAGTCTCTCCAGCACAGGAGTAAGCAGCAGTCAGGAGCCGAAGGCTGCACTGCCCCCAGGAGAACTTGTAGCTCCACATCACCCCGCTATACCTGACTAAAAATCGTAAAAAATGTTTGCTCTCCTAGGAGGCACTGGACACATCTTTGCAACATTTTTGGCCCTCTCTGGGCCTTATCTTCCCAACAGGAAATGACCAAGAAGTCAACTTCCAGACCACATCCTGCTAAAGAAACAGCCTCTAGGGCAATGGTTTTCCACCTTTGGTCCTCCAGGTATTTTGGAGCTCAACTCTCAGAAGCCTCAGCAAACATGGCAATGGTCAGGGATTCTGGGAAATGAAGTCTAAAATATCTGGAGGACCAAAGCCTGAGCACCACTGCTCTTGGGAGGGTTCAGGAGCATCTGGGGGCAAAACACCCTCATTTTTCCAAGAAAATTGGAGGCCTCATGGGTCACATAAAGGGCCTTGGGGGCTGCACATAGACCACACTTTCCCCACTCCTGCTGTAGTAGATGGACAAAGCATAGTGGCGTGAACTCCCATTTCAATAAGTTGTAGCCACTTTGCATTTGAAAACAGAGTGAGTTCCATCTCTGAAGAGGTCTGTGTAAATATCATCTTGTGATCTTAACTTGCTGCGGTGACAGCACTCTAATCAGTTTTGGGCACCTAGATTTAGCTAATTCTTTAAACTTCCCATAATGTCCCCATCTAGTGTTAGGTCAGGGGCACTTGGGAAATGAAAAGACTAGGTAGATACACCCACACGGTACTCTTCAGACAAGTGGGTTGGCAAAGGGTGGGAGAGGAGCAAAGATCAACAGTGGACCTAATCGGGACAGTGGGCCCTTGGCAGCTGCCCTAGAATGCTGGGCATTGGCATCAGCCGTCTTTCCCTTGTGGATACTGAGAACTTGACACTGCCAGAGTTGGAGAAAGACCCAAACTGATCCAAACTGTTTTTTAAACCTTCTTGCAGCTGCCATTTTGAAGGTGAGACAA
This sequence comes from Iguana delicatissima, assembly GCA_948472985.1. NCBI lineage: Eukaryota > Metazoa > Chordata > Lepidosauria > Squamata > Iguanidae > Iguana > Iguana delicatissima. Next base: position 2,516,100 of record CAOKZL010000159.1, on the reverse strand, counting down.
AAATGCAAGGAAATCCCTCAGACAATCATAAAGAAAACTGGATAGGGTCCCTGTGTTTCTACTGGATGTGCTGGTGAGGAGGATTCAGCAAGTGCGGTCTTTCTCACCCCAGTGTAATAAGCTAAATCCACCAAAGTCTGTCTTCTGCATGACTATTAAAAATATAGCAGATGAATCCCTCCTTGTTTTTTATAACCTGAGATACATTAAAAAGAGCAAGGGACCTTTCCCACTACACTGTTAGAGTACTATTATTTCACTTCCAACATCCTGTGGAATTCTGGGGTTTGCAGTTTTCTGAGGCCAAAGAGCTCTCTGGATGAGAATTATAAATGCATTTCCCTAAACTGGAAACCCCAGGATTCCAGAGGATGTTGAAAGTGGAATAATAGCACTATAACAGTGTAGCGTGGAAAGGCCCACGGAGTCTTGTGGCACCTTGAAAATTAACACACTTATTACAGCATATGCTCTGCGGACTAGAGTCCAGCTTTGACATCCATAGTTGTGTGCCTATGCGCATGCACATGGGTGTGATATACATTCCCCACACAGGTGCTGAGAAAAAATGCCGACTATAAAAACCACATGGGAATAAAAGAGCAAAAATACCAACCATGAGAAGTGCATTAAAGCTTTAATGAATTTAAAATATATATAGTGACCATTCATAAAACTGTACTGATCATAACCCTGGCATCAGTCAATCACTTAAGGCTAGAATGCTGTTCAGCCTTACCTGGGAGCAAGAGTGTAGTGCATCCAGCCCTCACAGAGTGAAAGTGCCACAACCTTTCATTGAGCCAAGCTTATGACTTCTTCTCCTGCCACCACCACCACCCAACTCCCCTTTTCCTTCTGAGTGTAATGGAAATTTTCACAGTAAGTAGAAGAGAGATAGATTTTTCCAGGCTGTTCCACATTTGGACTCTCCTTAGAGGTGTTACTAGAAAAATACCCTCTGGCAAGTGCAAGCAGTTCAAAGTTTACCACTACACCACTGTCTGGGAGAAAGCCCCATTTAACTCAAGAGGACATTTTTGAGCAAGGATGGAAAGGATTGTGCTATAGCACCAGTAGTACATGTGCGTGTTTGTGTGTGTAAGAGATTGTGATAATGGGGCTTCCCATTATCAAGGCTTATCAAAGGGAGATACTTCCCTCTTCAGGTAAACCAAGGGTTAATGAGATGTTAGGATTACATCAAGGGTCACAGGGTGAGAGTTGACCAACCAAAAAGAAAGGGTCAGCATCACAGGTCACAAGGTGAGAATTGACCAACCAAAAAGGAAAGAGGCGGGCATCTTGGAGAGGCTTCCAGATCCTTCCAAGGAGGAAAATAAAACTTCTGAGAGGCCATGTGGCCAGAGGGAGAGAGAGACACACACAGAGATGAGATCTATGCCAGTCGTAGGCAGGTAGGCATGCCTGGCCTCCTGGCTTCTTTCTTCTAAGAACATCTGTGAGTACTAGAATAAAGTAGTTAGCCGCGTTAGGGCTGTTTATTATTTTGGGGAATTGGCTGATCTTAAGAATGTATCTGTGCTGTTATATCTGTTTTGTAAATTCTTGTAACTAAGTGTACCTGGGAGAGGGGGAGTCTCCCAAGTGTGATATTGTTTATTTGCATGCCTTGATTAAAACACTTTTATAAACCTCCGTTTCTCTCCATTTCCACGCCAGGGTTGGCACACGCTACATAGGACCTCTCACTCAGGGGAAGGGGGAGGTGGAAGTTCCTTACGCTTAGAGATTGGGCAGGGTCCCTCCTGTCCTGTCCAAATGATTCTTAATTCGGGGGGGGGGTGGCAGCATACCTGATAGAGCTGGGAGATTGCCAGTCGTTCCATGCGTGGAAGTCAGCTTTGGAAGCCTGGCAAGAACCCTAGTAAAACACTGGTAGGAAATTTCCAGTCTTGCAAGGCTGGAAGTCAAGTTAAGAGACTGGAAATAAACCTACAGTGTCACAGAGATGATAGATCCATACACACACATACAGAGGGGAGGGAAACAATTAATAAACTGAACTTAAAAACATGTATCAAGAACAAAACTTCAGTGAAGCACCATTGGTTTACTTTTTAATCACGTATGTATGTGTGCACACATGGGCTAGAACACAGTAGGTGACATACTCCATGTAATCTCTGGTTTATGTATGTTTTATGTACTTTTCGGTATGTTATGCAAGTTCCAGGTTCTCGTACAATTCCATCCCCACGGCTGCTGATCAGCTGTGGGAGTGGTGTGCCTTGAAGTCATATTTTGCCTGCCCTCGTGCACCTGAAGAAGAAGAAGGAGTAGCCTTTTTCTGGGGGTGGACGGAGCCAGAACATGTCTAGACTCACTTCTGCCAGCAATCTGTGGCTGATGAGGACAGAGCCATGCTCCAGAGACCACCAGCTGCTGTTGTACAGCCACAGAGAAAGTGGCAACAAAGGAACAGCCTCCCTTGACTCCAGAGACAGTATTAACTATGCTGGTGGAGGCTTACATTCTGCCAGTGTGCTTCCCAGACCTCCTCTATTATCTAAATTCAGGCCATGAGTGGCAGAACAGAACTTCCTGAAGCAATTCAGTGATTTTATGGTAGACTCGCACGTTACAGATCCTTTGTAAAAGAATATCCACTTTCAGGTCAGCAACAGTATGTCCTGGGAGGCTGAAACGTTTTCCCATTGTTTACAGCACACTACCTCTTCTGATGTCAAATTTCTGTTTGTTCTTTAGCATAAAGACTAACCTATTTGTCCTGGGTGAATTAGACTGCAAGCCTGAGGGCACAGAACTGTCCTGTTGTTCTTTTACTTGTAAAGCATCATCTATAGTGATGGTGCTTTACTAGTACTATTATTATTACTACAACTATCATTATTGGTTGCATTAATAGAAATGTTAGGAACAGAAAAACATATACTTCTCCATAAATGTAGAATCCAGGAAATCTGATAATTTTCAAACAGCAAAAGTTTTAAGAAAGGAAAAGCAAAAAGTATCACTGAACACAGGCACTTCAGGACAGCATTTGCCTTCTACACATACCTGCAGATGGCTATAATTCGAGATGTATTCTAATGTGTCTTTTTGAGGAAAAAAAACACTAGGGGCTTAGCTTGCTAGCAAGCAATATTTCCCCCACAATCACCTCTTCTAGAAATACCTCGAACGTGTAACTGGTCCAGCACTGGCTGACAACTTGATTTCCCTTGCTGAGTAATGAAAAGGAAATTTGTTTATGTTAATAAGCTGACCTAAGAACCCATTTTTCACAGAAGGATTTCTTCACTCTCTCCCAACTTTATCAGAACTTCAAATACAGGGCTAGATAATTCAAAAGCAATCAAAACAATATAAGGCAACTCAGAGGAGAGCCAGCTTGTGAGAGAACCCCTTCAACAACTTTGAGCTCAACTGAATGAGGGACTCTGAAGTTTCTGATTTTGAAAACTTGTACAGTCAGTTCAGGGCCTGACAAGAAAGATGTATTTGTCTCTCTCTTTGGCAAACCAATGAAAATGAAAGCAATGAAGTGTGTGTGTGTGTGAATGCTTTATATGCATAACCCTAAACTACCGCCCAATAGTCCTTACAGTTGAAAAGGCTGTAGGTCAACACCACATCAGGTGCTTCCAGATTATTATATCTGGGTGCTTCCAGATTATGCTTTTACGATGCAATGATCCTGCTTAGTTCATGGGACATAATATTTGATTTTAGCTATATTCTGTTTTAATCTGTGCTGTAAGCCACCTTGGGACCCATACTGGGAGAATGATGAGATATACAGGAAGCTCTCACCTTTTAACGCCTCATTATCCATACTTTTTTGACATTCCAAATTAAGGACAAGTTTCATTAATTTCATGAGGGTTCTGCTCTTTCATCAGTTCTTCTTGCCTACAGAAGCTCGCTTGGAAACACCCATTATGTGCGCTGCTTGCAAAGCAAGCTGAGAGGGGGTGAAAGGCACTAAGCTGTCTGAGAGACTTTGCGAACAGCATGTGTTTGGTCAGTCCCAAGTGAGCCTCCATAAATCCTTTATCTCCCTACAGTGCAGTACATGTGTTCTGCTTTTCAACCAATTCCATTTTCTGACAGTACTCTGGTCTCTAACTTGTCAGATAAGTGGGAGAATGCTGTAGATAAAATAAAGAGGATACAAGATATCATCATCTTCCGTTGCTAATTTTACCATTTTGTCTACCATTTTTTTCATCTTTTTTCTTACCATGGAAAACCTGGTACACAGGGAGAGGAAGAACAATTGTGCCATGTCTTTTGACTGACAGTCTAAAATGCCACCACCTAGAAGCATCATGGACAGAAAATATTTGGCAAATGTTAAAAGCAAACAAACAAGTACAAACACTACATGTTCTTAATTTTAATCCAGACAGGACCTCAAATTTCCCTCTTAATAGGTAGAAGGTACAAGTGAACACAAACAGAGAGTGGGAGAATGCCATTTCTCTCAGGAGTTGTTCACCCCCCCAACACATCACCTTAAGTTTGTCCTCCCCAGTGATGGAAAACTAGGAAGGCGTAATAAAAGTATCCAAGAAAGGGCAACTTTAAACCTCATCCTGGTATTTCCTCCTTGCTCAGTTACATCACCTGGCACTCAAAAGCAAAGCTTTCTTCCAAATGTTATGGATTTTGATTAAGTCTCCTCTTAATTGTCTTCTTACTTAGGTAAACAGCCCTGGTCATTTTAATATCTTTTCATGTTTTATTTATAAGCCAGCACACATTTCAGAATCCAGTGGGCCAGTTCACGTGGGCGAGAATGGTCAGCTCATAAGCCTTCTGCCTGGTGCAAGATTTTAGTCATATCTCGACTGATAAGAAACAGCACATCAACACACATCTTTCTATTTCACCTGTATGAACTCTTATGGGAAAAGGCTATAGGAGAGACAGCTGGCAAAGCACAAAATACTCTTTGGCAGAACTTGGGAAAAGTTAGGGTTTTTTGGACTACAGCTCCCCCAGCTGCCCCAGCCACATGGCCAATTGTCCACAAAAGTAGTTTTTTCCAAGCTCTGCCCTTGGGCATCCAGAGTTTTAGGGCAAATGTACCTTTACCTAATATGTCTTACCATCACTCTGAAACAAATTACAATTTTTTTTTTCAGTTCATGGCACCAGTTGAAAGTTTTCCTTTGCTACCTGCCCTGAAGCAGATACCTTAACAGACACATAGCTGAATCCTCTGGATTCTTACTCAGAAGTAAGGACAGCTGAACTGAAGGGTTTGCAGCCTGAGGCTGTTTATACTCCTGACAAGCATTTTTGCTTAGATCAATTGTAATGCATACAGGAACACCTACACTAGCCAGAATTAATAGTTAATCTCCCCATCTGTGATCATCATGGACTATTCAGCAGACAGATGCAGAAAAACAATGCAGCCTTGGACTTTCCGGACCCCAAGTGGAAGCCCTGAGAGCCATCCTTCCTAGAGGCCTATCAGATCTGGGATGGGACTCTGAAATAATAGCCATTTAGAATGTGCAGTCAGACGTCTCAAGGAGTCCCAGCTTTCCTGTGTGAGCCGCTGCTACCCATCGTCAATCTACAATTATTCTCTGCTTCTCCAAGATTAATAGCTGCTTGGTATGCTCAGAGCTGAGTCTGTTATTTGGGTCTCTGATCACACTATGCAAGCACACAGTGCTGCACCTGGATCAGAATTCAGCCTCCTCAGCATGCTGTTGTTCACGTTTGCTTTCTTTTGGATAGACTAAGCAACTTGGAAGGGGCATGAAGCTGGTGCACTGCACAGCTTCCCCTCTCAGTCTAGATAGCATGGAGCCAACTCCAGGCCAACATTCACACTTCCCCAAGGCGTACATTGCCAGGAACCTGTCAGCTGCATTATTGTTGTTGTTTGTCATTCTTCTCCCTCACTCCCTCGAGTCACCTGGGTGTATCAAAAGCTTCCAGATTCAAGCTAAAGCAGCTCAGTTTGCTTCTCTTCCTTTACCTAGTGTAGGGAACAGGGGGGTAGAGGAAGGAGACCAGAGTACTGCCTCCTGCAAAGTCTGCTGTCTGACAATGGCCAGCTTCTTTGCAAGCCATTCTCCCTCCTGACTGATAAGGCAAACAGTACAGGAGAATTCTTGCTAATATGTCTGATGACTGGGTGATCCAGGAAGAAGGTGAACCAGGAAGTCTTGTAGATTGGATTTTTATTTTCTGTGAGCAATATTTTCTGTCACCTCTACATTCATCTCCAGCCTAGGACAATGCCCCAAATGCAGGGTGATAGAGAAGCAGGCTCCCCAGGCTACAATGTGGAATGGCATGGATCACCCCACACTAAACAATCCAGCCCATCAGTGACACTACCTTTCCATGGTGGTGGGACTGAGTGCTCCTGTGAGGCAAAGAGGCTATGCTGATGGCACCAGTGCTGCTGGCAGGGTCTCCCATGTCAGGCAGGCTTCTACAGAGGAGCCCAACTAAATGTGCCAAACAGTTACTGGGCAGCAGCAATAGTGGGGGTGATACTGGCAGAGGACCCCTCAGAGACAATAGTGGTGACACCACAGCTAATGCCTGTTAGTACTGCATAGAAGGAGGCATGGTAAACCCCTCTGGAATGTCTTTTACCATGAAACCCCTATGATGAGAATCCATTCCCCCCCTCCACGATCCGAGTGGCTCGGAGAGAGAGGCGACTTTGCTGCCCCCTTTGAGGAGGGACCAGGTCACCACTGTGACCAGCAGGATGAACGCCAAGCTGCCAGGAAGGGGGGAAGGCCAGAGCGTACCCTTTAAAGCAGAGCTCTACCCTCCAGCCATAAATAATAAATTGCCCATATTCATCCCAAGTCTTGTCATGCGGTCTCTTCATTTCGAAGGGTGGGCAGCAAAATCCAAAATGAAACAAGAGATAGTGCCAATAGATGAGACTCCCAGATTGGATGGCACTCAATGAGCTACTGGGGTAGAGCAGAGGACAACTACAAGTAGCGCCATGGCTAACGATGCAACTGGACTCAAGCCAAAAGGACATTCAGCTGTGGATGTGCTCAGGGGTGAAAGGAAAGTCTGAAACTGTATAACACATATTATAGGAACATGGAATGTGAGAAGCATGAATCAGGGGAAGCTAGACATAGGCCCTTTCTGCATGGCATTTGCCATGCAAAAGGACCCCTGGAGCGTTACGCGACTGCGAGGAGCGGTCCACATGACACACTCACAATCGTGCGACGCTCCAGGGGCTGGCAGGCGCCGACCGTGCACTATTTCATTTTCGGCTTTGAGCCGAAAATGGTGCACAATCACGCATCACTCTGGGTCCCTGAGCACTTGCCATGCGTGTGGAGCTCCGGAGCCGCAGCGCTCACGCTTCCTGCCCCAGCGCAGCCTGGGAAAATCCCAGGCTGCACTGCAGAAGGAAGAGGAGGGGCTTTCGCACTACCTGCTCACAAGCAGGCAGCAGCTGCGGAGCTGAAGCAACGGGGACACGAGAGCCTCTCACAAGAGGCTGCTCATGCGATCCCCACACCCCAGCTCTGCAAAAAGGTGAGTTGCGGAAAGGGCCATAGTAAAACAAGAAATGGAATGTAGAAACATTTCAGTGCTTGGGATGAGTGAGCTAATATGGACAGGAATGAGACATTTTGAATCAGATAATTTCACAGTCTTTTACTCGGGAAATAAAAATCTAAGATGAAATGGAGTATCACTTATAGCAAGGACAGATATAGCAAAAGCAGTCAAAGTATACAATGCAAAGTCTGACTGCAAAGACCTCAGGGAAAACCCATCAATGTAACCATAACCCAAGTTTATTGTCAAAGAAGAAGAAATTGAAAGAGTCTAAGTAGGAGTCCAGGAGGAAACTGATCATACATAGAAACAGAACTTCTTTTTAATCAGAGGCAATTGGAATGCTAAAGTAGGAAACAGGGCAGAATCAAAGATTGCAAGAAAATTTGGCATAGGATCAAGAAATGAAGCAGGAGTCCAACTGACTGATTTTTGTGAGGCAAATACTTTGTTCATCACTAAGGCATTCTTCTATCATCTGTCTCAAGCAGTTAAGGACAGACAGGAAGCAAAAGTAAATGGTGACAGAAATAGAGTCAGAACTCAGAATGCAACTGTTCAATGACTTGTGCACAGAGACAAGGAGAACTATTATAAGAATCAATGCAGAGAAATAGAAGATGACGACGACAACAACAAACAACAACAACTACTACTACAAAAGTACAATGAGAGACCTCTTTGACAAGAATCAAGAATTCAAGGAGAAATTTAAACCAAGAGTAAGGATACTCTATGACCAGCAGGAGAATTACATTATATGACCAAGTAAAAATAAAAAGATGATGGAAACAATACACAGAAGAACTATATGAAAGAGATGAAAGGATGACAGATTCATTCAAGGAAGAACCATATGAAGATGAACCACCAATTTTAGAAAGTTAAGTGAAAGCTGCACTCCATATTTGGAGTGAGAAATGCCAGATGTCTAAGCTGGGTTCAGGAAAGGAAAAGGCACTACGGATCATATTGCAAGCATATAGTAGATAATGGAGCACACCAAAGAATTTCCAAAAAAAAATCAGCCTGTGCTTCATAGATTATAGCAAAGCCTTTGATCGTGTAGATCTGAGAAACTATGGATCGCTCTTAAAGAAATGGGTGTGCCATAACATCTGATTGCCTTGATGCGTAACCTGTATGCAGGACAAGATAATACTGTTAGGATGAATATGAAGAAATGGAATGGCTTCCAACTGGCAAGGCAGTCAGGCAAAGCTGCATTACTCTATTCGTTTACCTTGTACGCTGAACATATCATAACAAAATGGGATTAGACTTGAAGGAAGAAGATGTGAACATCAACAGTTTAAGATATGCAGATGACACCATACTACTAGAAAAGCAGCAAAGACTTGGAATGACTACTGAAAAAAGTCAGGGCAGAATGTGCAAAGGCAGATTTACAGCTGAAAATTAAGAAAACAAAAGTAATGACCACAGATGATTTACATAACCTTAAAGTAGATAACAAAGACATTGAAATAGTTCAAGATCTTCCATACCTTGGCTCAGTCATTAATCAGAATGGAGGCTGTAGGCAAGAAATCAGAAGACTAGGGCCCTTTCCGCATCTTACTTTTTCGCGGAGGTGGGGGGTGGCGTTCGCGCGAGCAGCCTCTTGCACGAGGCGCTCACTTCACTGCTCTGTCGTCCCACAGCTGGCTTGCCGGTCACACGAGCACCACGTGAACGCCCCGCCCCTTCCTACCGCAGCGCAACCTGGGAATTGCAGACTAGCGCTGAGGCTGGAAGCATGACTGGCCCGCTCGTCCGACGCACTGCAGGGCAGGTAAGTGTGCGAGGGCCCCGCAGCATTTCCGGCTTGAAGCCAAAAATAAAAAAATGCGTGCGCGGTTCACATTAGGCTCGTGAGCGTCGCGTAAATGAGAGTGTGTCAAACGGACCGGTGCTCCCATTTACGCGATGCTCAAGGGGCCCTCTCGCAAAAGAAACTGCGTGCGAAAAGGGTCTAGATTTTGGAAGGGCAGCTATGAAGGAACTAGACAAGATCCTCAAGTGTAAAGATACATCGTTGAATACTAAAGTTAAGCTTGTCTATGCCATCTTATTTCTAATTTCTATGTATGATTGTGAAAGCTGGAGCGTGAAAAAAGGAAGAAAATCAACTCATTTGATATGTAGTGCCTGAGAAGAGTTTTATTGATACTCTGGCCTGCTAAAAAGACAAATAAATGGGTCCTAGAGCAAATCAAGCTTGAATTCTCCCTAGAAGCCAAGATGACTAAACTGAGGCTGTCATACTTTAGCCATATCATGAGCAGACATGACTCACTAGAAAAGACAACAATGCTTGGTACGGTAGAAGACAGTAGGAAAAGAGGAAGACTGCAATACAGATGGGTAGACTCAATCAAGGAAGACACATCCCTGGAACTGCAAAACCTGAGAATAGTGGTTGGTGACAGGGTGACTTAAGGTCTCTCATCCACAGGGTCATCATAAGTCGAAGTTGACCTGGTGGTCGTTAACAACAAGAAAAAGCAATCTGTGAGCACTCTCACTTACTCTCATGTGTAAGAACCTCTGCTAAGCCCTGGTGGTGCAGTGGTTAAATGCTGGTACTGCAGCCACAAGGCTGTGAGTTCGATTCTGCCAGGTTCCAGGTTGACTCAGCCTTCCATCCTTCCACAGATTGGTAAAATGAGTACCCAGCTTGTTGGGGGCAATTAGCTAAACATTATAAACCGATTAGAGAGCACTTAGCTGATAAACAGTATAGAAATACACATGCTATTGCTAACTTCAAAGTACTACTAACAGATACAGTGCTTAGGAAGAAAACTATTCCAAAGGTGTGGTCTCTTGTCAGAGCTGAAGCTAGGAATATATTAGGATTCTACAGAAAAGAAATGAAAAGAACAACCCTCAGAAATCAAAAAGTACAATATTTGTGGCACAGATGCATCTTCCTGATAATCTTTAAAGCTTTAAATAATAGTTTCTGGATCTTACGGACAGGTACATATTTTCTGAAGAAGACTGTAGTCTGTAAAAAGCTGATGCTAAAATATTAGTTAGTTTTAAGGCACTACAAGTCTCCTTTTTCCTTCCTCATCTCTTTCTATGCAAAAAACACATACAATAGGTCTGAAAGCGCATAGGCATCACATAGTGAAATCTGAGAATCCAGTGGGACAACTGAATATACATTTCTTTTGTTGAGAAGCAGAAACTTCTATGCCCTGCACAGGTTCCACCTCAGCCTCACTCCAAGTTTGGAAAAGGTACGTTTCTATGCTAAAACTCCCTGCATCCTTCAGCCAGTTTGGCCAGCAACCATGCTGACTGAGGGATCCTAGAAGTCAAAAATAGTAGCATTCTTAAGCTCTCAGGAGTGTAGCAAAGGAGTCATGTAGAGCCATGCTTGTTGAAAGACAGTCTGGGATCTGGAATCCAAAAAAGGGACTTTTCTACATTCTGCAAATGAACTGCTTAAAAGCCTGGGGGCTGTTCCCGTTGAGTCTTCTCTCCCATCCACCTCTTAATCATAGAATAAAATCACAGAATTGTAGGGGTGGAAGGGACCACAAGGGCCATCTAAGCCAACCCATTGTCAATATACAGCTAAAGCATCCTGAAAGATGCCCCTCCAACCACTGTCTAAAGACCTCCAAAGACGGAGAGTCCACCACCCTATGAGGCAACCTATTCTACTGTCAAAAGGCTCTTACAGTAAAGACATTCTTCCTAACAGTTTAGGTGGAATCCCTTCTCTTGTAATTTAAATCCATTGGTTTGTGTTCTCTTTCTCTATTGTAATCTTTCTCCACTGCCTGCTCACCACCTCCTCTTCTCACTCCCAGGTCCGCGCCAGCGCCATTGCACAAGATGCTGACCAGAACTACGACTACGCCAGCAACAGCGTAATCCTCCACCTGGATGTCGGCGATGAAGTCTTCATCAAGCTGGATGGAGGGAAGGTGCACGGGGGCAATACCAACAAGTACAGCACCTTCTCGGGGTTCATCATCTACCCAGATTGAGCCCTCTTCTATCTGGCTCCTTAATTTTTCTGCCCCCAGCTCCTATTCTGCCTACCCAAAACACCCTTCCCCTCTAGCTTTTATTCTTCTTGGCTTTACCACCTCCCTGGATCCTTGGGGGGTCCCTTCTGCAAGTTCCAATCCTTGGAGGCTGGAACAGGGGGAAAAAACACTCTGGGGAGGTGGCAGTTCTGCTGCTCCCCCATTCTTGGGTCAATAACAATGCTAGGGGGGTGGGTCGATTAAGGGATTTGTGGTGCATGGGGAACCTGGGAGGGGGTGGACACAGGGTTATCTAATATCATCATGAGTGGGGCCCTGGTCAGTAGAAGCAATGGCCTCGAGAAGAGGCAAAATCCAGGTTTGGGGTACCCCTCCTTTGAAGGAAAGGGCAATGAATGCAGTATGGGGTCCATACTCACTGCAAACTGGGTGTGGGATTCTATTTCTATGTCATCTCCTTCCCTAGGTAACTCTAAGGTGCCAAGATCTGAAGAGGGACAACTACAATGTCGTCCCCTGCCCCTGCACCATCAACATTCACAGAAAGATTTTGTTTGTTACATTTCATGTAGTATCTTCCAGCAAGTTCAAAATGGCTTATGTGGTCATTCCCTCCAACCTCATTTTATCCTCACAACAACCTTGTGAGGTAGTCTGTGACAGTGAGAAACAGTGACCAGCCCAAGGTCCCCCAGTGAGCTTTGTGGCTGAGTCAGCTGGAGTTTTGGTTTGGTTTTTCTTGAACTTGTGTGTGCATCTCTCTCTTCAATGTACTAGCTCAAGATCTCTCTCTCTCTCTCTCTCTCTCTCTCTCGCACACACACGCACGCACACACACACAGAATTTCTTCCATACACCAGATGGTCAGTTGTGAAGGTGGGAGTCAGTCACTACCCAGATGATAAATTTATCTTGCACAAAGAGCCACTGGCCTTTTTATTCAACAGAGAAAGTCAGGGCCTTTCACACTGGGAAGTGGGAAAGCAGGACCACAGGAGAGACAGTTATTTCCATCCTGTGCAGAAATGTGTGTCCCCTTCCCACAACATAATTACAATCATGTCAGAGGATAACAGACTAAATTCTAGTGGTAGGTTCCACATCAACAGTTGGAAGGATATGGAATTACAACTCTGCTCCTTCATACTGAGGTTTTCACAGTTTGAGCCTACTGCATTTAAGCAATGCGAGAGAAAGTCAGCCTCCTCATTAATTTCTAGCCCAGGCTCCCCACCCTCCCTCTCTATCAAACAGTTGCCAGAACAATTCTTCATGTGCCAACTGGAGACTGAAAGACCGTTTCCTTACTACTACTGTAAATTTCTCCACAGGTTAGCAGGGCAGCCATCCACTTGATGTCCCTTTGTCTACCCGCATGAAGGTGTACCTATAGATAATATACATATGTAGCCTAAAATGGGACAAGTGCCAGCAGCCTTTGCACCTGTATATGTAAATATTTCATTGCACTCATCTCATGCATTGAGACAACAAGCACTGATTACACTGGTCTGTGCTGTAGATCCTCATACAGCGAGTGGTGATCCCTCTACCGCAGAAAGAGAGAATGTACTAAATCAGACAGCAGTATGTCCCAGAGAGCTTCTGTGCCATCACTGCTGAAATCAACAGAGGCTATTAGGCGTTTGACAAATGACAGAATCTGGTGTATTCTGGAAGGCCATCACAGCTACCCCAACGTGCATAAAGCAACACCACCAATGGAATATACATTCCCAATTCATCTCTCACAGTATGCGCTCTATGAATCGTCTCTTCCCCAGGACAAAACAACCAGCACCAAAACATACACCATCGTAATCTGATTCTGAGTATGTAACAAGTGTCAGGAAAACAGCATTGCACACTCCATTACCATCACTTTGTCCCCAAGCCCATTACAATGCCTAACCTCCCCACTCCCCAAACCTCAGAATCATGCTTCATTTATGTCATTAGAACATCATAAACACCTGAATACATACAACTTCAGATGCCATCACAAACAACACCCCAGCCATGCACTCCTGCAAGGGGGCAGTCGTACAGAACTAAGCAACTTCCTTCAGGCAGCACCACGGGAGAAGGGCACGAATGGGTGTCTGAATCGATTACATGTTGGATCTAGAAAAGAGAAGGCACCATTCAGGCTTTTTTCAGGCAGCAAAACTTGTTGGTTCAGCATTACTTCAAGCCAGACAATATCTTTTAAAAATTAATGCCACAATGTCTTTTTCAAGCATACCCAATATACGTATACATCCATGTGCCTCCCTGGCTGCTCACCTGCACACTCAATCACGCCCAAAGCTTTGCCTTTCCCTTATAGCAGGTTCACCCATTGGAAGCACACGGGGAAGGCAGGAGACAATGCTACACTCCCTTTAAGTTAGCCTGGCAACAACCTCCATCTCTGTCTCATTCTACACTTCTCTGGACTTACCTAAATCTCTTAGCAGCTTTTCCAATGGTGTGTCTATTTGCACTTGTAACTATGCTCCTCCCTTGAGATGTGAACATCTTCATTTTCACTAGATATGTCACGTGTGCATGTACTTGAAAGTGTTTGCATACATCAGAACTGTCATCTTAAGCTGCTGTTGCTGCTAAGTTGCAATTCATGCAAGGTATATGGTACCCAGAGCATTGCAGCGCATGTGTGCCAGGAGGGATGCATCTGTACTAGGACCAGGGCTGAAGAGGGAGACAGAGGAAATTAAAGTCTGCACAGCCAAAGCCAGATCAGAACCAGTCCTATGGAAAGCTGGATTCATGATTTCCATTTCACATTCCCAAATGCCAACAAATAAAATTTTTTCTAAAGTTCTCTGTGGCCCTCTGGGATACGTCCAGCCCAGTAAGCATATGAAACTGTGTCCGTATGGGATGGTGCTCAAAAGCACAGCAGCGTGCCGTGTATTTAGAAGTTCACATTTCTGTGATTTCAACTTGAGGGTCTGGGTTGAAAGTGTGACAAGAAATCAGAGGAAAAGCTACAAAATGGAGATCATATATGAAATAAATTGCACATGAAAACATCCACCTGATCAAACACATGCCATACATATTTTTGTATAGCTGCACAATTAATTTTTATAGCACCTAAATCCAAAATTGTTTAAACATGTGAGTGCAGATGTACTAGTGCACAAACATCCTGCACATAATTTTTTCCCCCTGCACATTTATATCTACACCCTGGATATCTTCTCCTTGACTATTCCAACCTCATAATGCTTCCATATGCCTCTTCCAGTCCTCATCCTTTCAGGGATAGAGAAAGAATCCCTCTGCTGCTAGTGGCTGCTATATGGAAGACCACACTGCAGCCTTGCTTTTTTGCACAGTTCTCCTCCCCACCCCCCACCCCGCAATGCATGACTTCCTTTCATTAGCAATTTTGAAATCCATTGAGGATCTGGACAGTGCCTAGTACATACTATAGATGGAAATCTGCCAGAGAGGCCCCAGGCCATGGCTGTAAACTCAGCATCAGGATGGCTTTGCTGCCAGAAACATGAACGCTGCTGGGACCACTCAACTCTGTGTCTTTAAATTAAGAGAATATGTGTTTTATCGGTTAATAAAGATACTCTGGTTTTTGACTCACATCTTGTCTTTTGATGGTGTCAGTTCAATGAACGCTGCATTCTGTGAATGCAAATGTTGGTATTTACGAAGCAGTAACAAAGTTATCTGCATGCATGTGCACCATACACACAATCCCAGAAACACTTGAATGCATATAGACACCACAGCCACAGGAGCCCCACGCAGATGAAGCACACACACTTTCTGGATACGTATGTCTACATGCTCAAGAGTAACTCTTGGTAAGAGATCTCTTCCCTCCGTCTATTTACACTGCCACAGAGTCCTTTGGCAGACCCTGGCACCACCAAAGCCATTTCTGCACTAGCCTGTTATAGCGCTATGATTCCACTTGCAACATCCTATGGAATCCTGGGGTTTGCAGTTTTGGGAGGGGACGAAACTAAAAACCCCAGGATTCCGTAGGATGCTGCAAGTGGAATCATAGTGCTATAACAGGCTAGTGTGGAAATGGCCCAAGACTAGGGTTGGGGGGCGGACATAGCATTTTGTATCAGCCGTGAGAATTTAGCTTTTTGATTGTCTCAGTTGACTGTCTTTTTCAAATCAAGTTTGGGGCTGTGTTTTGTAAGAAACAGTGATAGCAACATAAAAGAACCATCCTTGAGTCTTTGCCTTTTAAAGGTATGTTGTGTTTCTTATTATCATCCATTCCACAACACAGTTCACACGTTACAGCCTCTCTCATACTTCCTATATTCCAAACTGCATATAGGGCACCATTTTTACTGTTCTCTCGTGTTAAATGCAAAAAGAGAGGGACTCCAAAAAAACAACCCTTGTGTATAAAGGGGACATCCTAAGCCTTCTCTGCAGGCAGTTGTTTGTCTTTCTCTTAATGTAGAGAAGTCCAAACTCTAATCCCCTCACTGACAGTACAGATGGTATATCCTGTCTCATTCTGCTGCAAATACCGAACAGACCTCATTTTGGGTATTTGGAATGGCAACTAAAAGAGAAGGAAGGAACAAACAACAGTCAGCATCAAATTCCAGAAGGGCAACCAGCTGGTCTCCTTAAAAACTAATGTAATATACTGCAGTGTAGGGATACCACTTCACCAAATATGTGATGTAGTCCCTTAAAAAGTAAAGGTACAGTTTGAGCCTACAAGTTGCCCCTCAGTTTACGGTAACCTCAAAAATTTCATAGAGTTGTCTTAGGCAGGAAATACTCAGAAGTGGCTCATCATTGCCCTCCTATGAAATATAGCCCAATAGGTAAGTTCAGCAAGCTGCCATGGTGCAGGGTTTTGAGTTCTAGACTACCACCCTGGACACGAGGGTTTGATTCCCCACTCAGCCATGGAAACTCACTGCATGACCTTGGGCGCATCACACATTCTCAGCTTCCAGAAAACCTTACGACAGGTTCACCTTAGGATCACTGCAAGCTGGAAGTGACTTGAAGGCATACAACAATAATAGGTAAATTCAAATCCTCATCCAAGATTATTATTTATTTCGTACATTTATATCCTATCTTAACTCCAGTCTCAAAACTGGAGCATATACAGCTCTCCTCTTCCAAATCTATCCTCACAACAACCCTGTGAGATAACATCAAGCTTAGAGAGAGTGACAGGCCTAAAGTAATTCAGTTGGCTTCATGGTTCAAGTAGGAACAAGACTGGATCTCCCAAGACCCAGATTTAACCACATCAAAGTGACTCAGTGAATTGCATGTATATATCAACATCCCAAAATATGGAGAATCAAAACGTAGAGAAGCCCAGACACTTTGTTTCTGAATTCCCTCCTGCTTCATCACACAGTCTTCTCTCATATTAATAAACACCCTAGGGACGCTGGGATGACAACTCTTCTAATAGTAGAGAGTACCCCCCTGATTCCTTCTGGGATTTCCACTGTTACCTATAAAGACACATCTTTTGCACACTACTCTTGCAACCTTCTCCAGGGATTGATCAACGCTAGGAAAGGCAAAGCATAAAAATGGCTCTGTGTGGGTGGCCCACCTGACGGCACATATCCTTTTACACACACCACTCAAACTAAACTGCAGCAAGGAATACAAAGATCTCACAGAGGGACATCCTACTGGTGTATGTAAGCTCATATATTTGAATCCACACATTTGCCATATGCACCAGAACATCCAAGCTCAACAGATCCATTTCTCTTAGGTTTCGAACAGTGTACATCACAATGATGCACAGCTGCTATGATATAGCCCACAAGCTGGAATACTAGCCTAGTAATCTTTGTCTATGTAATATGTCAATATGTCATGCACACACATGCAGCTTATCAGTGCTGCATAGAAGCATGCCTGTTGCTGATATTATTTCCCCATGTGCGAACAGCCATGTGGAAAAGAACCCATGTGCCCAACAATTGCTGCCACTTTCCTGGACCCATCTATGTAAAGCCCACCCCTCCCTGCAACACTCCAAATCTGATGCAACCAATGGCTTCTTGGTGCTGCGCACTGGCCTCTGTCACTGTACTGACAGCTGATGAGAGACGCTTTTGCCGTAATGAGCTCCCCAGCCCATCTGAGGTGGGAAGCTAGAGATTTAAACATCCTGGCTGATCAGACTGGGGAAGCAGCTATGAGAAGGAGGCAAGGGCCAGGGAACTGTGTGGTGGCCTGTTGGGAGCCATAATTCAGCAAAACGCATCAATACAGAGATGGCAGGAAAGTGGAGAGAGAAGGGAAGCTGAACAGAGAATTCCCTCCGGTTCTGACCTCAGCCCCTTGCATATCCCCTCCCTTCTTCACCATCTCATGGCTGGAATTTGCATTAGGCAAAACATATGCTGGGGGGTGGGGTGGAGAGAAGGAAGGGAGGCAAGTGTCATGACAAGTTGTAATGAGAAGGCAGAGAAGCGAGACACAGGCTTTAAAAAAAACATTTGCATGCAGAGCAGCTAATCTTAGAAGTACAAAGAGGACAGGTGGCAAAGGACTGCAAAACCAACAGAGTGCATGTCTCTGAGGCATCACATGTATGTGAGCATATGTGCACCACAAAGAACATTCTTATGCACACATGTGGTAGTGTACATGCAGGTACATGCTCAGCTTTGGGAATACCTGGCAGTTAGTAATCCTTCCATGAGCAAAAGGGCTGTCTTATGACCCATGAACTATTACTTACCCATCAAAGTAAACTAGACATTTTGCAGGAGTTTCAGTGGTTAGGAATACCAGCCAAACGAGTATGGCAGAAGTGAAAACTGCCCTGTCTATACTTTCTCACAGTCCCTCATCACTTTTGTTCGAGTTGCTACAATCAAGTAAGTCAACACCAGTGGTTTTTCCCTTTCAATGATGTTTTTTTAAATGGTGAGGGAGGAAGAGAAGGAATACCAGACCTCATCTCTTTTATTCTTTCCCCAGACTGGCTCCAATGCAACAGAGTTAAAATTAAATTAAGAGTCAGCAACCTAACAATGTTCTGTTGTTGTTACTGTATGCCTTCAAGTTGTTTCTGACTTATGGCAACCCTACCACAAGATTTCCTTTTTTTTAACAAGATTTCTTCAAAGGATGCTTACTAGTGGTCTCCACTGTGGCTAAGAGAGCGTGACTTCCCTAAGGCCACCCAGTGGGTTTCCATGTGTGAGTGAGGATATGAACCTTGGAGTGAGCATAAGAACCAGCACTCAGACACTACAGCAGACTGGTTCTTCCAACCATGTTCTACGAGAACTCTAAAATTCACAAGGAAGCTTAGCTATACTACTAACTGAACACTGGTAGTGTAGTCTGTATCAGTCTGTTCGTTTTCCCTATTAGGTCTTCATCTTCTGCTGTACAGTCTAGAATATCATCTGGCTGATGAAAGCCCATGGGCTCTGGCAAACCTTTTAGTTTTGCTGCTGAGGGAGGAATGCAAAACCAAACGGGATGTCCAGTAGTCAAACACTGTTGATAAGGTTGCATGTGGCTTCATGGGTTAGTTCTGCAGGACTTAACTCAGTGCATGCCAACATGAATGCTCTTTTTTTTTTTTTTGCAGTTTCTAAGGGTGCCTGTTTGTTACCACTATCCCCCTTGTTCCCATCTTGTGACAGTCCTGAGAGATCAGTGCCACAGTGATGGCAGCCATGTCAAATTCCACAGCAGCACAATCCCTTGTGCAGTAATACTTCCAAGAGGTCAGCAGGACTGAGACATCCCTGGGATCCAGCATAAGGGCCTGTCCCTTAGAGTCACTAGATGAGGTTTCTGGATCAGAGTACAGGTCTAGCTGGTTCAGTTTTATTCAAATTGCTGTCAGCCAGATGTTGCTCCAACACCTCAAAAACATGATGGCCATCCTCCATCACTGCTCTCCAACATATCTAATGCTTCAAGGTACATTGCCTCAGTATGTGGAGGTTCCACATTGAACTAATGCACTGGATAAGAAAATATACTCTAGTCCTGCCCAGAAACTTTGATTCTCCTATGCACCTTACTGTAGGACGTAATGATTTCTCTACTGGAAAAAGCAGGATTCCCCCACCCCACCCCACCCCACCCCACCCCACTCCTTCCCACCCCATCCCATTCCTTCCTGCAGTGTTCAAAGGCTGAACCTGCAATTCTGCAAGGCATTCTCATCTGGGAATAAGTTCCAATAAACACAGTGAGACTTCAGTTGCATTTGTCAGTCTACAAAGACTCAGGCATCACCATTTTTATGATTTTTGGTGCTCCTCCTCAGAATATCAGAAGTGTCACGTTACTTAAACCATATTACCATTTCCCCAAAAAATATTCACAGGTAGTGGTAGTGGAATTACATACATAACATGACCAACAATGTTTGATTCAAAGCAACTGCCAGCTCACTGGAAAAGATTTTGATCATATATAGCTATTCGATCTCATCAAACCACTGATCTCCCGAGGGCAATACCCTCTGCTCTAGTGGCAGCCCTCTCTGCTTGGCTGAGTTTCATTTTGTTTTTAAAGCCAAGAGTGAAAGGAACTGAATCCTGAAAACATCAAGGATTGAACCCAAGGCCTTCTGCATTAAAAGAGTTTTACCACTGCTAATCCAGAACACCTTCCCATGACTTGTCAACCTAATAACCTACACACAATAAGACTTTTATGACAGATTAACTTGGTATATACTGTGCATGCTTATAATGGCCAACAGTTTATACCAGTCTAATAAAATTTGTTATCTTCTCCGTTCAATGGCAATTGCCAAGGTCAAAGAACATACAACCTTATCTCTTAAATTGGATAAGGTGTGTGAACTCCAACTTCCCTTGTCTGAAGAGTACATTGGTAATATTAACAATCACTTCAAAAGGTAAAATGCTTCTCTTTTCCTGTTAGCTCAGTCTTCCTGTACTTGAAAACAGAAGACTATTAAATAACTACCAGAAAGGATGAAAGCACTATTCTAAGTTGCACTGAATAATTGTCAGAATAAAGAGTTCAAATCAACTTCATAGTATTTTAAGATTCCAATTGTACACACAAACTGTTGTTGTTGTTGTTGTTTGCCTTCAAGTCGTTTCTGACTTATGGTGAGCCTAAAGTGACTGACCCTATAATAGGGTTTTATGGGACAGAGAATGTATGACATGACCAAGGTCACCCAGTGAGTTTCCACGGTCAAACAGGGAATCAGACTCTGGTCTCTAGGGCCACAGTCAAGCCACTGGTTCCCTTACTTGGAAGTAAATCCTATTGAACTCAAGAGGGCTTATATCTGAGCAGACACTGAGACTGCACCATAAAAAGTTATATAGGTAAAGTGAGAATGAAAAGGCGAAATAAGTGCAACTCAGCAACAGGGTGTAATGTTGTGTTACTGTGGTTTATAGTCCAGGCCCAAGGTCTACTAAATATAATTTGATATTAAAAGATTGGCCATTCCAAACTGCTCCCTTCCACGTGCTTGCGAGGCCCCCAGACAAGCATGCACACGGACACGGCCGAACAGGCTGAAAAATACAAGACAAATCCAGGCAGGCCAGTAATTTTCCAGCATGCAGCTTAAGGAGACCTCCAGGCAAGTACACCTTAAACCTAAATTAAGCATGCACCAAGCATACAAAAGATTCTCTGCCCCGAACAGACAGCTTGATAAGATTAACGCTTCGGACTACTCAACCGTCAAGCACTCCCCATTTGCATACTGTCTGCGCTATTGACAACTCCGTCAAAATCCAATCATTCTAAATTCTGACTTTTTGGAGGCTTTGTCTCCAACCCGAAACCCATTGTTTTCCCTGGGAATGGACTACCCTACAGGCACATTTTCCCCTATAAGAACCCCTGCTTTTGAGTGCTTCTTCGGATCACTCTTGGCTTCCATCCCGCCTTGCTGCCACTCTGTTTGCCGAGCCTTCCCCTCAGCTTCCACGTGCTGAGAATCTCCGCTCCAACTGACTTTCTTCTGGCTACCCGGGCTACAGGATCAGGTGTAGTATTTCCCCTGAAAAATCCTTCTCAAAATCCCCTATCAGATTTCCTTCCTTTACTTTCTAATGTCTGTGTGAGTGAGTACGTAAGTGCACAGTGACTGTCTTTTAAATAAAGAAAACAACTTTAATTTCATTTTGCCTGGTTTTTGACTCGGTCTGAGCCCGTAAACATTGGGTTTAAGATCTCGCTAAGTTGCCCTGCCTCTTGCATTGCTACAGCTTGTGCTCTGGCTAATTCCCATTCCCCATTATTTGGAGCACATTGAGGTGTCCCCCCACGGGACCCCAGAAATCAGGGTAACAGTTGTATTAATTAACACTGGTAACTGTTTTTACAGGATACATACAAAGTCATTCAATTACTGAATTCCCAGTCTACTTTCAATATTTACTTTCCACATGTTATTTCTCAGTAGTACTTAAGAGAACGTCTGTAGATTATTTTTCTTTACAACATGAATTATTCCCTATAACAAGATCCGCGTTTCAACTGTCACTGAGCACTCAAGTCTTGTATTCTTGCCATTTATCTTTCACTATTTAAAACAAAAATGGTAATAAATGAAATACATCTAGACATTATTCTTCTCCATTCATCCAAACCTCAAGCAAGAATGAGGCAGACTTCATCTTTCATTTTTTTTTCATTTTAAATTTTAAAAAAAAACTATCAAAGTTTCAGCAATTAAAAGAATAAGAGAAGGAGAAACAACTGCAAGGCACAGTTATACAGCACTTTTAAAAGCAGCATCATTATGATGAGAGCACACATTAATTCACTACGAGCTGATTAAAATATAACAATTCTGGCTAAAGCAGAAATACTAATCTCTTCTTAAGTACTGTATATGAGCAAGCAGGCCAAGTGAATTAAATCTCTTCTCTCTTACATGTACAAACCTTACTCTAACAGAAAAGAAACCAAGCTATCAATCAGACAAAAAACACAAAATAAAACACAGAACAGCTCGGTTGTATTACTCAAATCATCATTCATTTACATGATGTATGATTACAATCTTATGAATCTTTACAAAACAAGTTCCACCTAGATCAGAAGTCATTACCTTTGAGAAAATACTTTAAAGATTATATTGCCTGTGTATTTATCCAACTAATATGGTTTTGGAGAGAATCTCTCATATCCTACCGTGCTCTTATCAGCCAGTTGCAAATTCCTTCGACCAGTGCTGGTTCCAGCCTGTAACTAAATTTCCAAATATTTCAACTTAGTCCAACTGTAACATTTCACTAAGGAAGACCAACACTGCTAGCATAATTCATTAGAAACCTGAGTAGAAAAACTTGAGTCAGTTACAAGAGCCTGCTGTTGATGAACATTTTAAGTCATTTACAGTGGGGAAAATGAGCCCCTTCTGATGTTTTTGGACTGTGGTACATCAGCCCTACCCAACATAAGCAATGGTAACAGGTGCTGCACTCCAACAGCATCTACAGCAGGAGTGAGAATTGTGTGGCCTTCCAAATGTGGATGAACTGCAATTCCCAGCAGCCTTATAGTTAGGACAGACATTTGTGAGGAACGCTGGCAGTTGCAGTTAACAACATTTGGAGGACCTCTCAGTTCCCATCCCTGTTGTGGAGCAATGCTACTCCAAGTGGTGGTCCCTGGATGATTGCTGGTCCACAGAGAGAGTGCAGGAAAGGGATAGCTGTATTCAATAGGCACAGATAAGGTACTAGTCCTTGACATGCTGGGGGGAAATTGCTGGTTCCCTGCATCTGGTTGCCTGAGGAGCACTATTTTGAAAGGTCACACATTCCCCATCACTGCTCTATCTATATGGTGTTTGTCTTTTTCAGTACAAATCATCTTTTCTTCTAGCTACTTGATAATCTTTAGATATTTTGATGGCTCATTCGGCATAACCAATTAAGTTGAAATAAATGCAACTGCACAAATTTAGACAAAGATACTGTTCCATCCATTGTTGATCTTTACGCCATCAGAGGGTTGTTTACCTAACATACCTGTTACTTCAGAAGTTTTTCCCATGTTTATTCAAACATTTCTAAACTGCTTTACTTAAAATATAGCCCATGTTAGTTCATAACATAGAAAGAGACCCAACAATACAAGATATAGAACAAAACTAATAAAGTCATATTATCAAAAACTAAAGCAAATTATTGTTTCCCGAAAGCATAAAGGCCATGTACCTATTATGTCTACTGTACCCTGCTCGACTTTCTTCAATTAAGTGTATCTAGGACTAGAATGATAAAACTAAAGAAGGTTCTTTGCTAAGAGGGGAGAAGAGAAAGCCATAAACTGTAGCCTACTCTAGTAAAGGCCATAAATTATAACCTACTAACCCTGAGAGGGTAAAAAAAATGGTACTTGCAAAATGTCTGTATTTTTCTGTTTAAAGCATTTATACACTGTATTCTTCAGTCACCAAAGTGCATGGGAACCCCGATATTAAATTACACTTCCAGCTAGGAAAACAAAAGCCTTTATAAGCAGGTGCTTTTCCTTGGGCTGCTTACCACACTAGCAGCCTCCAAAGTCTGGACACTCCCATTATCCAACAACCAAACTATCAAAAGCTGCTGCTAAATAGATTCATCCTTTGCAATAGCAGCAAATAAGACAAAACTAGAACACAAAAAGCAAAAGAGGCTTTCAATTTTTCTAATATAGTCAGCCCTCCACATTTGTGAGTTTAACTTTCAAGGAATTGATTATTTGTGAATTTCTACACACACACACACACACACACACACCCCTCAGGTGCTTCTTTTCTGAGGAGACCTTCCTGCCCGGAAGCTCTCCATCAGGCCACGCAGCCCTGGAAAAACAAGATGAGAAAGATCAGATTTGAAAAAGTAATGAGGTAATAAGCTAAAACTTAGTGAATGAAAGAAATAGTAAATAGCATATAGAGTATTAAAAATCTCTTAACATAAATTGGATTGTTATGAAATATCAGGAATAGACAGAGGAAATTTGAAGCATGCTTAGCAAATAGGTAAAATGTACTATATCCTGGCGGGGAGGGAAGGAAGGAAAGAAGATACATGGAACTGCTTTTTTATAGTTAAAAATGTATTATTGTTTCTTTATTTATTTGTATATTTTATGATGGATTTGGTATATACTTGTATTTCATTTCATTAGAACAGGGCTTTCCAAACTTTTCATGTTGGTGACACACTTTTTAGTCATGCGTCATTTTGCAACACAGTAATTCAGTTTTACTAGCAAACCAGAGGTTAAAGTAACCCTTTATAAGAGATCCGGGCACATACATAAATTGTAATAACAAAATGTACAGGGACACAACATATCTCATGAAAACCTTTCATTCATATTTTTAAAAATATATGATTTATTTATAACATATACATTTCCAAGGCTCAGGCGGAGGGCTTGTTCTCAGTCCAGGGAGGTGACACACCTACACCCTTCAGGAGACACATTAACGTGTCGCAACACACCATTTGGAAAGCCCTGCATTAGAATAACAACTCTAATAAGAAATGTATATTGCTATAAAAATATAAATGAAAAAATGAAAAAAAAACCTGCCTCTGGTCCTTGTCCTTCACCAACCACTGCCTGGCCAGCTAAAGACAGCCAATAGCCCAGTTTCTCAGCACCACAAACCCTCTCCCAGTACCCCTCCACACACACACCCAAGGAAGGAGATGGGCCCGAGAGAGGAAGTATAAGGTCACTATGCCCACCTATCCCTTTTCCCTCTTCTTTCCCTGACCTGGACCATTTCCGCACTAGCCTGTTATAGCGCGATGATTCCACTTTCAACATCCTCTGGAATCCAGGAGGGGCCAGCAAGATGTTGCAAGTGGCGCTATAGTGCTATAACAGGCTGGTGCAGAAATGGCCCTGATTGGACCCTGGATGCCCATTCTCTTCACCATGCCTCGGCCCCTTTCCCACAGATACTCACACATAGTTTTACATTTGCAGGTTTTCCACTTTTCTGGGGGTCCTGTACCTCTAACCTCAGTGAATGTGGAGGGCCAAGTGTAAAAAGAAATCCCAGTTGGGGCGCGGGGAGCTGATCTGCATGCATGTGATTTACAGCAGCTTTCTGACTGCTGACCTTTCCCAAATTAATACAGCTCATCTTCCTGCTGCATTGCACTCTGGGTAGGGGCACAGCCTGCAAGAAGCATATAAGGGGGCTGATTCTGTCCCTGCAAAAGAGAAAGCATCTTCATAGTGGCCAAAAGATATTAGAGGGCATTTCATTATAGGGGGGGTGTGGCCCTCCTGAAAGGACAAGAGAAAGGTGGGCTGCTTCTCCCCGCATAACTGCAGAATGATGAGTTGCAGGGTCAAACTGATTGGTGAGGAGGCAACTGGGCCAATTTTCCTGTGACCCTCACAAAACAACCCAACACGAACCATACAGGCCTGCATGTCCCCTGAGGCTCCACTACATTGTTCACCGCAGCCCCACGTGTTCATGGATCCTGTAGGAGATGGAGGGCCAATTTCATCAATCTGGGTGATCCTGAGAACATCTATGGCTTTCTGTCTTCCCAAAGGGCCCAGCCTTGGACAGGAAAGGGGATGGGATGAGATAAATATCCTCACTCAGGGGATATATTTTGATGCACACTGAAAAGATGCATAGTAGGACCCAAATAAATATCTAAAGCACACAAACATTTTAACATTGGTTCTTGGTAAATTTGCATCCATGCCCTCTTTCCAATTGTTTTTACACATGAACGCATACACCAATAGTTTAGGTTCCCTTTTATCTAAAATATATCTTATATCAGTGATGTATTTAAGGCTTTTACTCCAAGTCTCAAGTCCTTGCAGGGTACTTTCAAGTCAAGTCTTAAGTCAAGTCTCAAGTGTGGGAGCCAACTTTAACAGAAAAAAAGAAAAGAGGTGGTGGTGGATGTATGAAGGGAGTCAATGGGTTTGCAAGGGTCTGCAGCTTCAGAAGTGGGGAATAGGATCCTTCGTACCCCTCATTTCCGAAGCTGGAGAGTTTTGGAAGTGGGGAATAGGATCCTTTTTACTTCCCACTAGTGAAGCTTTAAAAGCTTTAAAAGGAAGGATCCTTCCCTTCAAGCCTGTTGCCTAACACATTTGCTGTTCCCCTCTGAGAAACATGCCCTGCGTTCTGGAGGCAGGTTTTGTCTTCTGCTATTAGGTAAATTTTTAGAAGGCTCCTCCAATATATAGCGGGGACAGACTGCTGAGCAGACCTCATGTCTATCTCAAACCCATTGCCTAACACATTTGCTGTTCCCTTCCAAGAAATGTGCTGATGCTTCGGGCTTGAGACAGATTGTCACATGACCAAAAAGCAAAAAAGGATATAAGCATTGTTCAAAGTCATACAGTTTATGGATGAATGGGTTATATTACTGAACCAAGGGCAGCAAGTCAATCACTAAAAATATGTAAGTCATGAGTCATTTCATTTATCGTTGAGTGGAGTCCAAGCTGATTCACTGAAATAACTTGAGTCCAACTTGAGTCTGAGTTAATCGACTTGAGTCTACATCACTGCCTTATACCTCCCAAGCGAAAATCTCTAAGGTCTTTCCTAGGAGCTTGCTGCCTTTGCTCCTAGCACTTACATGTCGAGAGGACATGATGTGGCATCTCTTTTGTTTTGCTAAAAAAAAAAAGGGCCATTTGCCTTTCCCCTCTGACCCTTGCTAAATACAAGTGAGATCTGGTGTCCTTTATTCTAGTGTAGCATCTCTATACATCTCCAGCTCCTCCGTTACTTCCACGTAGCAGAGTGCAATAACAATGATCCTCTAAATATCTTTGGCCTACAACTCCCACAAGCCCTTGGCAGCACAGCGAGTGGTGAAGGATTGTAACTTTTGTAATCCAAAAATATCTGAAGGGTCATAGTTGCCCACACTTGCCATATAGGGTTGCAGTGACTGGAAGGCTGTGACCACTTCTGCATGGCCATGTTGACCCGCCACAGCAATGGGTGATTGCAGTTCCCTGAGCCATGCTTTTGCAAGACATCATGGGCAACCCTGTTGCTATCCCGCTGCCAACCGTCCCTAACCTGCCCATATCACACTCTATGTCAATAATGGAAAAAGTCCATTATTGACCCCCTAAAGCAGTGGTTCTCAACCTGTGGGTCCCCAGATGTTTGTGAACTTCAGCTCCCAGAAGCCCCAGCCACTACGGTCAATGCTCAAGGCTTCTGGGAGCTGAAGTCCAAAAACATCTGGGAACCCACAGGTTGAGAATCACTGCCCTAAATCCAACCATCCCGTTACCTGGTTGTGTATGGTTCCTCCATTGCGCCAGCTCCCATCGCCAGTCCGGGAGCCCTGACGCATGGACACACAGATGCATCCAACGCCGCCCAATAGGAAAAAAGGCCCTGGAAAAAGGTGTCCAATCAGACACTGCAAGGCAGGGAAAGGGCAGAGAGAAGGCATCACTGTAGATGCCATAATGTGGGAGGAATAGCAATGTTAATGCCACTACTCCTCCATCGTCAAGGGACACATATGGAAGAGAGTGGTGGAAAACTGCTTCTGTCCTGGGACTGGCAAAGTGGGGATGTCCACAGATCATCCCAGCAATGAGGTGAGGTGTGGAAATGGCCTGTGTCATGGACTGAAAACCAGAATAATTTCTAAGGGAGATGAAGGTGGCATGAAAATGCCAAAAATGCCACTGGTGGTACACCCACCGGTTCCTTTCATTCTGTAATTTTTCTCTGGCCAAGTGGAACAGAGCTTCCAAAACCAGCGATAAACCCACTTAACAAGAGGAGGCTGTGGCCAGAGATAAATGAATTGTAGCACACACCATGGCTGATAATAGCCATCTGTCATGTCCACTTTAGTTTTCTTCAAAGCCAATGGCTATGTCCAGACATAGACTGTAATCAAAAATCATGTCACCACAAGACATTTTTAACACGTAAGGTGTAGGAGGAATTCCCCATCAGCTCTCAGGAAATGTCCACTTTCCCCTGAATGTGCTCTTTTAATTCTAATTGGCCTTAGCTTACATTTTGGAAGTGGCAGGGAGGAGGAAGCAAATTTTGTTTTAAAAAAATTAATATTTCATTTACTATTAAATGCACAATCAATATTATAGTAATATCTACCAGGCCAATAAAAAATCTTGTCCCTCCAAAAAAAATAACTGAGTCCCTCCAAAAAAAAATTTACCTTTAACTGAGTACATGCTACTTTTGCATTTTGAGCTCATAGGAAACGTTGGTGTCACCTTTCACCCAGAACAGATCCTAGGCTTGCTGGAAGGAGAAAACTAGTTGATTAATTATATTTCTCTATTTGAATGCATGTGCATTTATTCCTTTAAAATGCCTTTGCATGTGATTTTAAAATGCTTTCTTCATTTAATCCCCTCCCCAAATTACTTGAAAAAAAATAAAGAAGCCTTGTGACATCAAGTGTGCTTGCTTGCTTGCTTGCTTGCTTGCTTGCTTGCTTGCTTGCTTGCTTGCTTGCTTGCTTGCTTGCTTGCTTGCTTGCTTGCTTGCTTGCTTGCTTGCTTGCTTGCTTGCTTGCTTGCTTGCTTGCTTGCTTGCTTGCTTTCTTTCTTTCTTTCTTTCTTTCTTCCACTATCTAAAGGCACATTCATTTATCCCTTTCAGGCTTCTCCAACTTGGTGCCATCCAGATGTTTTAGACTTCTGTTTCCCTAAGCCCTAGTTAGATGGCCGATGGCCTGGCATTATGGGAGTTGCTATGCAAAACATCTGGAAGGTGTCGATTCAGGGAGACTGTTCCATTTAATTATAGGTTTCCAGCCATCCAGTCTGCTCTCCCAGCCTGTATTCCTCCTTTATGGTCTGAGACAATATGTCTTACAACCACTCCTTTGGCCTGTGGTAGGTACACAGAAGAAACCAGTTCTATAGAAGATGCCTGTCTTCTGGTCCGGTGCATATTGAATCATGAAGGCCCCCACCCTAAGAACAACAAAAATAAAAGTGACACCACAGAGTGATGTCTTCTACTTCATTGCTCACAAGGGCTCCAAAGTTACGATCTACAGTTGGGATGGCTGTTGTGTAGTTTGTGAATGTATTTTACCTCTCTCCTGGAAAAAGTATCCCAAGAACACAGAGAGTGGGAATGTTTCACTACAGGCCAAGAATGAGTATATTTTAAAAAATTATTTGATATTTATAAAAGATTTATAAGCTTATGCCATTCTCTTGCCTCCTATGTGAAGAATGATTGTTCACTCTTGAGTGGGGATGGAAGAAGATAAATTTAACAGACAGGCCTCATCTTCCAGAGTAAAATGTCATTTTTTTTTCTGATGTATTTGTTTGTTCTTCTCCACTGAAAGCTCTTCAACTAAGACTTGAACTTAAAAAATTGGAAGAAAGTTAGCTTGGACTTGGCTACCATCTGGTGGTCAACAGATGCTGTAACCAATCTGCTTTTTCACTTTGGAAATGAGAAGGTAAGAGATTCAAGTCACAAAATTATTTTCTCTATCTGGTCTGGAAAGGTGGCTGACCTTCAGCTGAAGACAATTTGCTTGTTATAAAACAATTGCTACTATGTGCCTTCAAACTGATTCCAATTTATGGCAACCCTCCCGTAGGGTTTTCTTGGCATGAGTTCTTAAAAAGATGTTTGCCATTGCCTTCCTGTGAGGCTGAGAAAGTGTGTCTTGGCCAAGGTCACCCAGTGGGTTTCCACAGTTGAGCAGAGATCTGAACCCTGCTCTCCAGAGTCCTAGTCCAGCATTGAAACCGCGACATTCACTTCTATAAAATTATACATTTATTTCAGAGGGACAGTGGGGAAACTTGTAAGACTTTGCTATAAATTTACACATGTGTGCACACCATACCCACACACAAGAACAGATAAATGAAATGGCAATGTAATTTGCAGGACTGTGGTACACCAAGCAACTGTGTATAACTAGTGATGGTCCAGTTGATCCTGAAGTTCTGTCAGCCTTGTGGTCAGCAGGTGCTTTATTTTCACTCCCATAACTTGGAAAAGATACTTTTGAGGACTACAATTCCAATCCTAGCTGGAGGTTTCTGGAAGCTGTAGTGTGCAATCCAACATATTAGCTTTTCCACGCTCTTTCCTCTGCTGTCCCTCTGGTTCTGGGAACCCTACCGTTTGCCACAAGCTAAAAAGCTCTCAGGCCACCAAAGAAAATTGGCTCTAATACTTTTAACAGAGTGACCCTATACTCACATTATTAGAAGGGGACACTGGTGCTGTGCCAGCAGAATGGCTACAACGTTCAACATGTGCTCAAAACAGAAAGGGTGGGAAAATGTCCAGTATTGAAACCACTATCAAAGAGACATCTTAAAAAGCCCTAGAAACACCACCACAGTACAGTGAACAGGGCCTGTGACCACGATGAGGCCTGTATGCCACACAGAAACAGGTAACAAATTAACATAGAGAAGAATCATAGAATCATAGAAATGTAGAGTTGGAAGAGACCACACGGGCCATCCAGTCCAACCCCCTGCTATGCAGGAACACCCTCAAAGCACTCCCAACAGATGGCCATCCAGCCTCTGCTTAAAAACCTCCAAGGAAGGAGACTCCACTACACTCCGGGGCAGCAGATTCCACTGCCAGGCAGCCCTGACTGTCAGGAAGTTCTTCCTGAGGTTCAGGGGGAATCTCCTTTCCTGCAGCTTGAGTCCACTGCTCCTTGTCCTGGTCTTGGGTGCAGCAGAAAACAAGCCCTCTCCTTCCTCTACATGGCATCCCTTCAGATATTTAAACATGGCTATCATGTCCCCTCTTAACCTTCTCTTCTGCAGACTAAACATACCCAGCTCTCTAAGTCTATCCTCATAGGGCATGGCTTCCAGGCCCCTCACCATTTTGGTCACCCTCCTCTGGACTTGCTCCAGCTTGACCATGTCCTTCTTGAATTGGGGTGCCCAGAACTGGACACAGTATTCAAGATGAGGTCTAACCAAAGCAAAGTAGAGTGGTACCAGTACCTCCCTTGATCTAGACACCATACTCCTGTTGATGCAGCCGAGAATTGCATTGGCTTTCTTGGCTGCCACATCACACTGCTGACTCATGTTCAGCTTGTGGTCTATTAAGACTCCTAGATCCCTTTCACACGTACTGCTATCCAGCCACGTGTCCCCCATCCTATATTTCTGTGTTCCATTTTTTCTGCTTAAGTGTAGGACCTTACACTTCTCTCTGTTGAATTTCATTTTGTTAGCCT
This sequence comes from Iguana delicatissima, assembly GCA_948472985.1. Lineage (NCBI taxonomy): Eukaryota > Metazoa > Chordata > Lepidosauria > Squamata > Iguanidae > Iguana > Iguana delicatissima. The sequence continues at coordinate 2,484,295 of CAOKZL010000159.1, read as the reverse complement.
TGGCCCAGCTCTCCAATCTGTCCAGGTCATTTTGAATTTTGATCCTGTCCTCTGGCGTATAAGCAACACACAGTTCTCCTCACAACAAGAAGAACCAAACCAAACCAAACCAAACCAAACCAAACCAAACCAAAGCAAACCAAACCAAACCAGAAGACTGTGCCATAAGTCCCAGTCCCCCCTTTAGAAGTGGAACAGTCAGCTGGACTAATTTCTGCCAGTCCTCAGACACTCCCTGCAGCTGTGGAAGGAAAGATGTGGCCCAAGAATCGTCCCTCCCTCCCTCCCTCCTATGTCCTACTTCCAAATGCCTAAGGAGAGAAGAAATGTGAATCCCTTGAGACCCCTCACAATCAGTTTTGAGAGAACCTCCACACAAAGGAGTGGAATAAAAGGTTGTTTTAGCCCTTCTTGGGGGATGTTTTTTTTGAATACTGGGCCCATACTACATGAACGGGAAAAAAATAGTATTTTTTAAATCAACAAAGAAGCCACAATTTGATCATGAGGATACAGCATCTTCCCTTTTTTCTTGGCCCAGTTGCCTAGATCATCTAAAGTTTCTACTTTGAATTAAATCCAATTACTGACCCACCCACTAGAGAAGATCCTATTAAAGGAATGGAATTGACACAAGTTTTGACTTACCAGTTGATTCAGGCTACTGTAGCAGGTTTTGGGAAAATAGATTAGGCCAGGAATAGGAACCATGTGATTCTCCAGTTGTTGGACACAACTCTCAACATTCATCATTGTTTATGCGGGGTGAGGCTGCCAGGAGATGCAGTCAACATCTGGAGGGACACATGATTTTGACCCCTGGTTTGGACACGTGTCCCCTCTTTCAGTCCAAATGACTGGCTCTTGCTTGTGTTACCATGGAGTTGATACACTGTGGTACCAATGGGGTGCAGATAGTTAGGCAATCATCATTTGCATCCCTCTTGGAAGGAGACAGCAATGATCCATCTTTTAACTTTGTTAGAGTGGAGGACGAAATGCAGCTGGTGGATGGTTTCTTAAATTTGCACAACCCTGAGAACTTCCGGTGGCATCGGTGAGGAGTCGGGTTGTCCCCCCGTGTAGCCCCGGGAAAGACAATCACCCCACGAGGTCGCGAACCCGTTTGGAGGGGGGAAAAAAACAGGACAAATACCCCCTTTGGGGAAAAGGGGGGTTTCGGAGGGGCTTGGAGAAGACCGGATTTCTGGGTGAGTGCCCAAGAAGAGCCATCTGTAGTTCAGGACACGGACCGCGCTGTGGAGGTCGCAGCAAGCCGCCATTACCTCATGGAGGTTCCCGAGAAGAGAAATTTTCACCACCACTTTTTTTTAATAGAAGAGGTTTTGGACTGGAAAATTAAGGCTTTTGACTTTTTTTGAGGAGGGTAAGGTGAAACCAATGCAAGTTAAGACCCTCAAATTTAAGCTTAAGGTGGAAAAAGGCCCCAAACTATCTCCCCAGTTCTGGGGGGAGAAGGGAAAAACGGCATCAAGCTACAGGTTTATTTTGTTTTTTAAATGGAATGGCTATAAGATTATATTAAGACTTTAAATGTAGTTGATTTGATTCTCTTTTTTTTTTTTTTTTGGAGTTGGTGTGGGTTGACAGTGAGAAACAAAAAGAGACGGAGGATAGCAATTTGAAGCTGGGAGATAATCAAGCAAGAGAGTTAAGATATTTTGGGATTGGGCCGGGGTAACGGAAAAAAAAACCTCCCTGTTCGCAAGCTGCCTTTGTTACTTCGTTTTTAGTTCCTTCTCTTTTTTTTTCCCCTTTTTTTTTCTTTTTGGTTCTGAATGAAAACATTGGGTTTCTTTTTTTTTTAGTTTGGACTTTGGATTTTTGATTTTTGATTATTAGTTGTTGTTTTTTACTTTTTTGGGAAAGGGGATAACAGGACTTTTGGATTTTGGACTTTGGTTTTTGGGGGTTTTCCCAATTTTTTTCTTTTGTCTTTTCTTTTTTGGGTTTTTTCTTTCCTTCTTTTATATACTTGTTTGGACTTTTGGTTGTTGTGGGTTTGGGGAATTTAAAATAGACTGTGGCTCCCAGATCTTCCATATTTCAGAAGTAATTTTTCTGGGGGTATTGTTGGTGAAAGCAGGAGGAAGACAGAAGAAAAAGAAGGGAAGGAGTTGGACGTGAATTAACAGTAAAAAGAAGAGACTTTCAAGGACTGTCCGAGGTTAGAGAACTGTTGGTGTGATAGTGATAACCTTCAAGGTTATTCGAGCGAAAAAAAAAGTTTAACCCCTTCATTATCGCAGTGACTGAATATAGAAGAATAAGAAATCAAGAAGAAACAAGTGGGGAGAGAGCACCATCTAGTGAAAAATAACGATAAGACAACAAATAAATATAGAGACATAGAATGCAATTGAAGAAATATTAATTATTGATCATTAATTATTAATTAATTGTTAATTGTTTTATAATAAATAGTTAATATAAATATATTGTAGATATTGTTTAGAGTTCATAATTATTAAGTTAATTATAAAGTAATTAGGTAAATTAATGAGGTAAATACATTAACTTGCTTAGGGGCTAAAATAAGAAATAGAAATTGAATAGAAATTGGGAGAATAAAATAATTATAAAATTGTAATATTTAGACTTAAATAGATTTCGATTTGATTTATATGGACTGATATATTGATTATTAAGTTGAAAATTAAGAGATTGGTATATTTATTATAAATACTTATATATATTAAGATAGCTAACAGTAAAAGTATATAGACACATAGATATAGAAAAAGGCTGGGTAATTTTAGAAGGGTGGCTGATTTAATAATATTTATTTTTGGTTAAAATTTTAAGTTTGGGGATTCATTATTAATTTTATTTTTTAATAAAATTAAAATTGTTTATTAAAGTTTTTATTATTATTTATTTTTGAAAGGGGTTTTATAAAACAATGAATATTTATGTATTAATTTTTAAAAGGGATTGGATGTGGGGCATTTTAAAGGGCTTGGGAAAAAAACCTATCATAAACACAAAAGAAAGATCAGTTTTAAATCAATAAATCGAAAATTCAATTTATCATCAAAATTAAAAAATTAAAATGAATTTTAAGATATAAAAAATTAGAAAATATATGAAAGAATGAAGAAGGATATAGGAATTCGGGAGACCTAGAAAATATAACAACAGAAATGAAGAATATTAACCAAAAATTAGAGGATTTACAAAAAGAACAACAAAGTTGGAAAAGGGCACACCAGTGAGGGAAACAGAGGGAAAAAGATGGAACAACGATATAGAAGTAGGGAAAGTGAAGTTCAGAGAAAGATGTATTAAGATCAGAGGGTTGAGAGAGGTTCAAGGAGAGGATTTATATAACAGAGTAATACCATCTTTGGCGAAATACATTGGCTGGAACATAAAACTTATCTTGGGGTTTGAAAAGATGTTCCGGATTAATTCGTTTATTGCAAGGAAGAGAAATTACCGGGGGATATCGTGATTTATTTTCTGAGGGAGCAAGTAAAGGATTTGGTTTTTTAAACAGAGTTATACAAATAAGTTTTTTAGAGCAAGATGAACTTCAGATATTTAAAATGTCCCTGCTAAGTATTGAAAAAAAGAAAAATTCTTCTTCCTAACCAGGGTTTTAAAAAAGGAGGGGAATTTTCCTACCGCGGGTTTAGATTAGAAGGTATTACATTTGTATACAACGGAGAAATTTATGAAATTAGATTGAAAGCACAAGTTTTTTTAAAAAAATATAAGGAAAATTTAAAGGAAAAAGATATGGAAAAATTAAAAAAACAGAAGATTTGGTGAAGATCAAGAGAAGAAGAGGGAGAAAGCAAAAGAATGTCAGAGGACAATAAGTAACTTTTGGGAGAAAGAGATGATAAACAAGTGGACTTTTGGAAAGAGGATTAGAAGAAGAAGAAAAAGGGGAAGTAGAGGAAACAGAAGAAGAAGAAAAGGAGGGAGATCAGGAACAAGACTTAGATCAAGAGGAGGAGAGAAAGTAAGGGAGAAGGGAAGGAAATGAAAATAATATCATGGAACGTTAGAGGGTTGAATGCTGTAGTTAAAAGGAAAAGGGTATTCCATTATTTAGAAAAACTAAAAGCAACTGATTTGTCTGCAAGAAACTATATAAGAAACAAGGAATTAAAATACCTAAGAATTTAAGATTAGGACAAGACTTTTCAATGACAAGTACGAAGAAGAAAAAAAGGGGTGATATATATGTAAACAATAAATATAACGCAAAGGAGATATTTAGAGATGATAGAGGTATGGTGATCGGGGTAGAAGTTGAAATAATTGGCAATAAGATTTAATAGTGGGAGTATATGGGCCATTGGAAAATAAATCGTCCTTTTATGAAAAATTAATGAAAGATATATTGGAATATGAGTATCAAGATATAGTGTTTTGTGGTGATTGGAATGGAGTGATCAATATTTTAAAAAAATAAAAATGAAAGGGAAAACAGTAAAGAGAAAACTACCAAAGCATTTGAAGAACTTATGGATTTGGCTGCAATGATTGATGTATGGAGAATTTTTACGGAAACTCGAAAGGGAAAATACATACTTTTCTGAAGTACACAAGGTTTGGTCAAGGATTAACATGTGCCTGGTCTCAAAAGGGTTAAGCAGAAATGTAAGGAAAATGGAGATATTACCAAGGATGCTATCAGATCATTGCCCTATTTTAATGACACTGCAGAAATGTAAAAGAGAATACAAATGGACCTTGAAAGACGAAATTGGAGGGAAAAAAAAATTTAGGAAAAAGGGGAAACGGAAATTGACCCTTTTTTTAAAAAGAATGTGGGAAAAGGTATATCAAATAAGATTGCGTGGGACACAGGAAAAGCAGTGATGAGAGGTATTTTTTTGAAATATGAAGCCTATAAAGAAGAAGTTAAGAAAACAGAAAATCCAAAGTATAACGTTAGAAATTAAAGAAAAAAAGGAAGAACTGAAGAAAGATCCTAGCAATAAAAAAATTGAGAATATCAAAATTTTCCAGAAATAATTAGCGGTGGAAGAAATTAGAAATTGAAAAGAAGATGAAGTATATTAGAAAAGATTTTTTGAACATGCTAATAGAAATTTGGGAAAAAGGTTGGCATATAGACTGAAGAAAAAAAAGAGAAAAGATTGATTACGGAAATTAAAAAAGGGGATAAAACATTTAAGAGCAAAAAAAATTAAGTCCTTGTTTTATATACATAAAAATTTATTTAATGATTCAAATGACACAGAAGATTATATTCACAAGTAAAGGAATATTTGGATGGAACAGGAATATTTAAAATTTAGGAAGATCAAAGAATAGAATTAAATAAACCCATCTTAGAGGCAGAAATAAGATTGGCAATTCAGAGATTAAAGGTAGGAAAAACCCGGGGGCCCGATGGCTTTCATCAAGATACTATAAGGAATTTCAAGACCAAATAAATTTAAAACCCCCTTTTTAATTTTTTAATGAAATGGGTCAAGAGGATAGACCAGATTCATGGGGAAAAGGGAAAAAACTCTGATACCAAAAGAAGGTAAAATAAATTGGAGGCTAAAAATTACAGGTCCATATCTTTACTAAATATAGATATAAAATATTTGCATCTATCCTGGCGGAGAGATTAAAGAAGGTTTTAAAAGTTTGGATACATGAGGACCAGAATGGTTTTTTTCCAGGAAGGTCAATAAAAGACAACGTAAGAATGATTGTGGATATAATTGCATATTATCATAAACATAACGAGAAGAAATTAGGGCTGGTATTCATTGACGCTGAAAAGGCATTTGATAATGTGAGATGGAAATTTATATTTGAGGTTCAGAAAATGTAGATATGGGGGAAAAAATTTTTCTAAAAATATCTATAATAATAAAGGAAATTTTGGTTTTAAAAAGGAAAAAATAGAGAAATTTAAGATTAAAATAAACAAGGGTCTATTATTCCCCTTTAATTTTTTTAATGGTGTTAGAAATATTAAATAATAAGATTAGGAAAGATAAGAAATAAAAGGAGTTAAGATTGGAAATCAAATGTATAAGTTAAGGGCATTTGCGGATGACCTTGTAGTCATGTTGGATGATCTGATTAAAAGTGTTTTAAGATTAAATAAAGTTTTTGAAAATATGGGGGAAATCGCAGGATTTAAGGTTAATATGGAAAAGACCAAGTTGTTAACAAAAAATGTTCCAAAAAAGGGAAATTGAAATTGAAGGTTTTTCAAAATTTAAAATAGCTACAAAATCTCGATATTTGGGAATTAAAATTACAGATAGGAATACAGATTTATTTGATAATGATTATAAAAAAATTTGGGGGGGAAATAAAGGATGATTTGAAAAAATGGTCAAAGTTAGACTTATCTTTGATGGGAAAGGGTTGCAACGATTAAAATGAATATTACCAAAAATGATATTTTTGTTCCAAAATTTGGGTTATTGTAAAGATATACCCTTTAAACAGTGGAGAAAAGATTTATCTAAGTTTGTTTGGAATGGCAAAAAAACAAGGATAAAATGGAAAGTGCTAAAAGATGTACAGGATAGAGGGGGTTTAGGAATGTCAGTTTTAAAAATTAACTTTCAGGCTAGTTGGATCATGGGGTATAAGACAGAGAATAGAAGATTATTGAACTAGAAGGTGCAGTTCTATTTTTGGGTTTGGGATGCCTACTTATGGTTAAAAGCAAAGGTAAACAAAGAATTTAATAATCATATTATAAGAAAGGCTTTGTTGAAGGTTTGGGTACAATATAAAGATAGGTTATACGAGAAAATACAATTGTGGGTTTCAGTACATGAGGATTTTTTTTAAAAAGAGAAACCCAAATTAAATAATTGGATAATTTTAAAAATTTATTAAAAGTACAAGGAGAAAAAAATTTGGAAAGATAAAAAAAGTTGATTAAAGTGGGTATTACTTCTCATTGGTTACTGCAAAGGCAACTAGAAGAAAAATTTAAAAAGGATAAAAGGATAAAGGAATTGAAACGAAAGCAAAGGAATTTTACAAATTGTTAAAATCAAGTGTAGATCATTTGATAGGTAAGATATATAAATTGTTATTAAACTGGTATATGGAAGAAAAATTGCAAAATAATATGATAAGATGGGCTAAAAATCTGGGACATACTATTTTGTTACAAGATTGGGAAAAATCATGGAGGGATGTTAAGAAATATTGTGTTAACATCAACATAAAAGAAAATTTTGCAAAGTTTTTTATCGATGGTACTATACACCGACTCAAATTGAAACTAATAAGAATACTAAAGATACATGTTGGAAGGTTTAAGAAAGGGACGTTTTACCACCTATGGTGGACATGTGATAAGGCTAAAGAATTCTGGAATAAGATTCATAATTGTATTGTTAAAGGTTACAAATTAATTTCCCCAAAAGTCCTAAATATATTTTTGAATATGTTGGGTGAGAAAAATTTTTTAAAAAAGTTCTTTGAGAAAAATGATGATTTTTTTGACAAACGGCAAGTTGGTATTTGCACAATTATGAAAATCAAAGGAAAACCCAAGGTGGAAGATTGGTTATGGAAACTATATGACTTATGGGAGTTAGCGAAATACATCAATTATAAATGATGACCCAAAAAATTAATTATTGAAAAATGGAAATTGGGAAAACCCCTTTGGGAAGTCCAATGGGGGAAAGGAAAAATAATATTTTTAATTTGGACTCGGAAATAAAAACTTTGTATTGAACTTTGATAGTACAAATAAGGTAGTGGGATTTTTTTATTTGGATAGATAGTAAGTGTTGGTCAATAACAGGTAAAATATAACCATCCCCACAATATGTAAAGAATAAGGGAAGGGGGGGAAATAGGATAGAGAGTGGGTTTTCTTGTTTTTTTTTTTTTTCCTTCTTTTATAAAAGGTATATAAGATGGTGGAAAAGAATTTATGTATGGTAAAAAATAAGGAATGTTTTATTTGTATGTTTGTTTTTACAAAAAAATATAATAAAAAAAATAAATAAATTTGCACAACCCTAGAAACAGTAACTCTTGATCATCCGGTTGTGACTGGCTTAAATTTTCAAGACTCCTTCAACATGACTGCATGATTTGATGCACCACAGTCGAGCGCCATTTTGATTTCCTGAACAAATACTGAAAGAGTGGAAAAGTTTTTGCCCTTCAGATATTCTTAGACAACTCCCCTCATCCCTCACCATTAGCCATGCTGCCTGGCATGATGGGTACTGGTGTCCAGCATTATCTGGAGAACACCATGTTTCCCACTCCTGAAATATGGTTACCCCAGAGTGTAAGCTACAGCATTAATGCCCAATGGAAGGCAAAGGCTTTTAATGGTGCTGCTGAAAGGGACAGACATTTCTCATTGCTGTTTGTGCATATATTTTAGTGTGTTTGTACACACACTATTGTGCATGCTCATTTTCAGTGAGCTTCTTTGTGGATAGCTTGTTAACTTATTTGTCCGATAGAACATCTTTATCTTCTTCATAACCTCTCTCAAGATCAAGCCTATTATTTTAGTTCTCAGCATCATGGGGCTTTTTCTTCTATGCTTTGCCACTTGGAAGGCTTGTTAAACCAACAACAGACCTAACACTCCCCACCCTATGGACGCTTATTCCACAAAGCTGCAGCTACAGTTCTTGTGCCTGCCTGGATTTTAACTTGTGACCTTGGCATCTTGCTGAGTGATGGAGGTAAGGCAGAAATCTGACTGGGAGCATGTGTGGGAAGGTGGTGGAGTTCAGCCTTGATCCATTTGTAATGCCTGCAGGAATGAGTAAGAATCATTCATTCTCATTTAGCTTTAGATGAAACAAGGTGGGTGTAACTGAACTGGAACAGAGACTGCTGTGTCATTTGTTACTACCCATTGGGCAGGACAGCTACAATACAAGAAGATCAGACATCACGTTGAAGAAGCAGACTTACTCAGAGAAAGTAATGATATTTGGCAAGAAGAAGCCCCTCTGTCTCTGAGGAGAGTAGGCTCTTACACCAATAGACATATAGAACAAAAGTAGATAAACTATTCTTTACACATATGTTACATTAGGGTCCTTTGGTTAAACAGTTGCACACACTCCCAACAGTCTTGTTTTGATCAGAACTTAGATTGAGAAATCAGACCTGGAACTTACATTTTGTAAATTTCTTGAATCTTCCAGCTAACAGATTTGTAATCCTTTAAGATTCTGCTCTAACCTGGTCTGGACCTCTACAGAAAAAGCCAAGCCTATCAGCACTCTGCTCCCTTGTAATGTTTAGGGGTGCCAAATTTCACTCATGGACACACAAGTGAGAAACCTACAGCACGAAATTTCCAGAGTGACTCTAGTGTGGCTACTGTGGATTCCACTAACTTTAAAAAAAATGAGAAGGCTTGGGCATTTGTCTGAAAGGATTGTTACATTATACAAATGGACATGAGTTTATTAAATGTCCAATCCCAGCCCTCCTGACCGTAAGCCCGTAATTTTGGTTCATGTCGGAACCAATGACACTGCGAGGAGCAGCTTTTACCACATCGCAAAGGACTATGAGCTTATGGGGACGAAGCTTAAGAACCTTGATGCACAGTGGTCATTTTGTCTCTCCTCCCAGTTCAAAGATATGGTGCACGTAGGGAAAGGGCAATAGCAGAGGTCAACAACTGGCTCCGCGCATGGTGCCGCCGGCAACGGCTTGGGTTTTTGGAACACGGCCTGAATTTCCATGAATGTGGGCTTCTGGCAAGGGATGGGCTGCACCTTACGAAACTTGGCAGGAATGTTTTTGCAAACAGTCTTGCCAGGAGGATTGAGAGGTCTTTAAACTAAGTTCCTCTGGGGAGGGAGACAATATTATTCAGGGCAATGACTCGGCGAGTGCAGGGGGAAAAGGCCCAAATGATATTGGACAAGTAGTATAAGTGGCCAATGGCGGGAGGAGTAGAAACTATAGTACAGGACTTGCAGGAAGGGCCGGGGGACTTAAGTGTCTCTACACTAATGCATGGAGTATGGGAAACAAGCAAGATGAACTTGAACTCCTAGTACAACAAAATAAATATGATTTGATAGGCATCACTGAGACCTGGTGGGATGAGTCTCATGATTGGAATATAGGAATAGAGGGGTATAGCCTATTTTGTAAAAATAGACCAAACAAGAAAGGAGGAGTAGCAGCCTTGTATGTCAAGGATGTTTTCACTTGTGAAGAGATCTGTGACTTAAACCCAGAAAGCCAGGTTGAGAGCATCTGGGTAAGAATTAAGGCAGCAAGAAACAATAGGGATATTCTGGTGGGGGTTTACTACAGACCTCGAACTCAGACTGAGGACTTTGATGACGCCTTCCTCAACCAAATGACTGCACATTCAAAAAGGAGAGATACAGTAATAATAGGAGATTTCAATTACCCGGACATACGTTGGCAGTCAAACTCTGCCAAGACAGCAAGGTCCAGCAAGTTTCTTGCTTGTCTTGCAGACAACTTCATGGTCCAGAAGGTGGAAGAGGCCACAAGGGGATCAAATATTCTAGATCTGATCCTGACCAACAGGGATGACCTTGTTAATGAGGTAGAAGTGGTTGGATCTTTAGCAGGGAGTGACCATACCCTACTGGAATTTGGCATTCAGTAGGAAGGAAAGATAAGGGTAGCCAGACACTCACCTCAGATTTTAAAAAAGCGGACTTCTGTAAACTTAGGGAGCTGCTGGCTGGAATTCCGTGGTCAAGAATAGTGAAAGGGAAAGGAGTTCAGGAGGCATGGGAGTTCCTTAAAAAGGAGATATTGAAGGCACAGTCTAAAACTGTGCCAATAAGGAGGAAAAATGGAAGGCATCTGAAGAAACCAGAATGGTTGACTAAAGAACTCTCAGCTGAGCTAAGTGTTAAGAGAAACACGTACAGGAAATGGAAGAAGGGGGAAACCACCGAAGAAGAATTTAAGCAAGTAGCCAGGAGATGTAGGGAGGAGGTCAGAAAGGCTAAAGCACAGAACGAACTTAGGCTGGCCAGAGACATTAAAAACAATAAAAAGGGCTTTTTTAAATACGTCCACAGCAAAAGGAAAAAGAAGGAGACGATAGGGTCGCTGCGCAGAGAAGATGGAGAATTACTCACAGGGGGAAGAGAAAAGGCAGAACTACTTAACACCTTCTTTGCCTCAGTTTTTTCCCAGAAGGATACAAGCACTCAACCTGGTGGTTGGGGAACAGGTGAGGAAGCAGGGGAAATGAGGCACGTAATAGGTAGAGGGGTGGTACAGGAATACCTGGCCACACTGGATGAATTCAAGTCTCCAGGGCCAGATGAACTGCATCCTAGGATATTAAAAGAGCTGGCAGAGGTCATTTCAGAACTGCTTGCTATAATCTTGGAGAAATCTTGGAGGACAGGAGAAGTTCCAGCAGACTGGAACAGGGCAAATGTTGTCCCCATCTTCGAGAAGGGAAAAAAGAGGACCCAAATAATTATCGCCCAGTAAGCCTGACATCAGTACCCAGAAAGATCCTGGAACAGATCATTAAGCAGTCAGTTTCTAATCACTTAGAAAGCAACGAGGTAATCACGAGAAGTCAACATGGATTTCTCAAAAATAAGTCATGCCAGACTAAACTTATCTCTTTTTATGATAGAGTTACTAGCTTGACAGATGAAGGGAATGCTGTGGATGTAGCATATCTCGATTTCAGTAAGGCCTTTGACAAAGTTCCCCATGACATTCTTGCAAAGAAGCTAGTAAAATGCGGGCTGCACAGGGCTACAGTCAGATGGATTTGTAATTGGTTGACCGACCAAACCCAAAGGGTGATCACAAATGGCTGCTTTTCATCCTGGAGAGAAGTGACTAGCGGGGTGCCACAGGGTTCTGTCCTGGGCCCAGTGCTGTTCAATGTTTTTATCAACGACTTGGATGGAGGAATAGAGGGCATGCTCATCAAATTTGCAGATGACACCAAATTAGGAGGGTTTGCTAATACGCCAGAGGACAGGAACAAAATTCAAAATGACCTGGACAGATTGGACAGCTGGGCCAAGGCTAACAAAATGAAATTCAACAGAGAGAAGTGTAAGGTCCTACACTTAGGTAGAAAAAATGGAATACAGAAATATAGGATGGGGGACACATTGCTGGATAGCAGTACGTGTGAAAGGGATCTAGGAGTCTTAATAGACCACAAGCTGAACATGAGTCAGCAGTGCGATGCGGCAGCCAAGAGAGCCAATGCAATTCTCAGCTGCATCAATAGGAGTATGGTGTCTAGATCGAGGGAGGTACTGGTACCACTCTACTCTGCTTTGGTTAGACCTCGTCTGGAATACTGTGTCCAGTTCTGGGTACCCCAATTCAAGAAGGACATGGTCAAGCTGGAGCAAGTCCAGAGGAGGGCGACCAAAAGGGTGAGGGACCTGGAAGCCATGCCCTATGAGGATAGACTCAGAGAGCTGGGTATGTTTAGTCTGCAGAAGAGAAGGTTAAGAGGGGACATGATAGCCATGTTTAAATATTTGAAGGGATGCCATGTAGAGGAAGGAGAGGGCTTGTTTACTGCTGCTCCAGAGACCAGGACAAGGAGCAATGGATTCACGCTGTAGCAAAGGAGATTCCACCTGAACTTCAGGAAGAACTTCCTGACAGTCAGGGCTGTCCGGCAGTGGAATATGCTTCCTCGGAGTGTAGTGGAGTCTCCTTCCTTGGAGGTTTTTAAGCAGAGGCTGGATGGCCATCTGTCAGGAGTGCTTTGAGGGTGTTCTTGCATAGCAGGGGGTTGGACTGGATGGCCCATGTGGTCTCTTCCAACTCTACATTTCTATGATTCTATGATGTTTTGGCCTTCAACACCCAGCATTCTTTACCACTGGCCCTATTAGATGGGGCTGATGGAAGAAATCCAAAACACCTGGAGGACAGTATGCTGGCAAAGACTTCTGAAGCCTGGCTTCAGATCGTTTTTGCCTGTGTTTGCCCCAGTTCTCCATCTGTGGTCAGAAATAGTTACCAAGGCACTTGCTTAGAGAGCACATATAACAAAACCCAGAAAAACTGAGACTCCTTATCAGTAGGCTTTGCAAAGAAGCCTTAAGTCCTTGGAACCAGGTACTTGTACATAATAATTATCTGGCAAATTAGAATACTTTATAAACAACTATTTATTTTTTTTAAAAAAAGAGTCTGTTTACAGGCAGTTAATACAGCATTAGTGTGTATGCTCTTCTGCAGCTAGGCCTTACACATCAAGACACTCCCTTTTCTTAAGGCCAGTTTTCTGTTTTCCACAAACACCAGGCAATTTCTTTCTATGGGTGCTCTCAGGTATGAAGAGGCAGGCCAGCTCCTGCCTCTTCCGCAGCCATGCCACTTTGGGATTCAGCACCGCAGTGAGACTTACTGGTAACTAGGGAAAGGAATCGAAGGGGCAGCAGCTGCAGATGGATAAAAGCACCATGTTGGTGAAGATGAACTTCAGTGCACAATCTGCATTGATAGTCTTATGAGATCTTCATGAGGATGAAGGGCTCTCTCCTTCCCGCAAAGGCGACAAAGGTCCAGCGATGGGTATAAAGTGCTGGTGAGTAAAAACAGCAAGAAGCATTACATCAAAAAAGACAGCTGCAGCCTGGTCAGTGAAAACATCTTCCTCCTGAATTACCAGCTTTTAAATGCTCAGTGTGAAATAAAATTAGGAGTTGTACGCTTCTAATTTCAGCTCTGAGGCTTAAGAGAACAACAAAAAGCCCCATAGCATTGACCAACAATGTCAAAAAGCCATGATTCAGGTCCAAGACAGATAAACAGCTGTCCCTGCAGCAGACCTGCAGCCCATTCACACAAAAGCTAAAAAACAGTGGTATAGTAAAAGAGAGTGTTCAAAGCAGCCTTTTGTATCATGGATCTAACTACTGCCCTATAAATATAAGAAGAAGAGAACTGGAAAGGAGATGTCTCTGTACTGTTAATTCTCTGCTGTAATATGTGAATAGAAGAGGAGACAGAAGACCTTCTTTGAACCCCAGTAAACCTTTGAAGGAAACAGTCCTCATAGGTCCAGTTTTGAGTCCTGTGTGCTCATATCCTGTAACTGTGACTGAATAACAAACTGCTGTTTCCAGGTAGCAGCCTCCTATGACACGCAGTCAGCCCATAAGCCATAGTGCTGCATGACAAGGACAATGTTTACCAGAGTGCCTCACAGCTGGAAAGCCAGGGAATAATCTGATTCTCCCACACACTTAGCAAAACATTAGGCAGATGGACAAACAACTACCGCATATAATATAGGAAGTCACTGCGTGATTAAAAACATCTCTATCTCATACATAGAATGAAGCAGACGGAAACACAGCACAGCTCTCTACCTCCATAGGTCCATCAAGATTTTATATCTTACCATGGTATCATGAGCATCTAGCACTTTTGCCACAGGCTCCTGACAGCGCTGCACTGAACGCTGGGAGGCAGACATGATGCGAGCAGTGTAGAAGGCACACTCATCATTTAGGCAGGCCTCATGGAAGCGCTGACGCGCATTAAGAAGGTCGTCCAGCCGCTGCTTGACGTGGCCTACTGAAAAAAAAGGAGTACTGAAAGAGAAGCCAGCATAAACTATGGTTCTTCAGCCAGGCAGAAAGGTAGGCCCAGCATTCTCTGAGGAAGAAAGCCTCTGGAATTCCGTCCACAGAGAAAAAGCATTGACTCACTCTCTTATTGCTGTTCTTAACAACTCAAGCTGAGTCAGTGGTATTTGCCCACACATTTAATAGTGATCAATGCAATATAAAATGATATCACAAAATCCTAGTTGGAATCCTACATGTGAAAAGGATCTAGGAGTCTTAGTAGACTGCAAGCTGAACATGAGCCAGCAGTGTGATGTGGCAGCTAAGAAAACTAATGCAATCCTGGGATGTATCAATATACATATAGTGTCTAGGTCAAGAGAAGTGATAGTAGCACTTTATTATGCTTTGCTCGCTTGGAATACTATGTCCAGTTCTGGGCACCACAATTCAAGAAGGATATTGACAAGCTGGAATGTGTCCAGAGAAGGGTGACTGAAACGGTAGGCCTGGAAACCATGCACTATGAGGAGCGGCTTAGGGAACTGAGTATGTTTAACCTGGAGAAGAGAAGGTAAGAGGGGACATGATAGCTACATTTAAATATTTGAAGGAATATCCTCTGAAGGATGGAGCAAGCCTGTTTTCTGCTCCTTGAGAGACTAGGACATGGAGCAATGGATTCAAACTTCAGGAAAAGAGGTTCCGTCTAAACATTAGGAAGAACTTCCTGATGGTAACAGCAGTTTGACAGTGGAATTCGCTGCTGCCTTGGAGTATGGCGGAGTCACCTTCCTTGGATATTTTTAAACAGAGGCTGTGTGGCCATCTCTCAGGAATGCTTTGATGGAATAGACCACAAAGGCCATCTTGTTCAGCCTTCTACCATGCAGGAAAACACAACCACAGCACTCCTGAAAGATACCCACTCAGCCTCTGTTTAAAACCCTCCAAACAAGGAGAGGCCACCACCCTCTGAGGCAGTTTATTCCATTTCCAAACAGCACTTACAGTGAATAAGTTCCTCCTAAGGTTTAAACAGAATCTCTTTTCTTATAATTTGAATCCACTGGTCCACTGGCTCTAAACTCTGGAGCACCAGTAAATAAACTTGCTCCATCTTCATGACATCCCATCAGTTATGTAAAGACGGCTATCATATCAGGACATTTTTTAAAAAAACAAGATTCCTGCCATACCAGTTAAACAAACACTCCTTATAATAGTACTTTCTCTCAGTGTGCTACACATATTTTTAGTAGTCTTTACAAACAATCCTGCAAGGATAACTACTAGCTGCCCAAGATAGCAGGTGGTCAATATTTGTTTCCATATTACAGCTGGAGAGGCAAAGCTAAAA
This sequence comes from Iguana delicatissima, assembly GCA_948472985.1. NCBI lineage: Eukaryota > Metazoa > Chordata > Lepidosauria > Squamata > Iguanidae > Iguana > Iguana delicatissima. The sequence goes on along the minus strand of CAOKZL010000159.1, from coordinate 2,468,395 downwards.
GCTAGCTGCTCGCCTAAAATCATTTAACAAAGTCACAGGTCCACAACTAGCTTTCAAGCTCACCCTTCCATGCATAGACCAGCACACTGCCCTGGACCATGATGCTATAGCAGTTCAGATTCTGCACGCACCAGATACAGTGTACTCAATTATAATTACTATGCTCTATCTAAGTGTACATACCACTGCTGTAGATTGGACAGATCAGGTCTGAGAAAGCTGTGGCCCTCCAGACAGTAACTGCTTGCCTTTCTGACCCTAGCCATGCTGGCTGCAATTAACAGGAATTGGAGTGCAATTGGAGAATTATATCTGTTTCCAGCAATGGGTGCAGCAAGGGCTAATAAAGATAACATACCAAATTCCAGAACTGAAACTGTCATTTTGGGCTCAGCCCACTTTCCTGAGGGCAGAGAAATATCTAGCTCCAAATCTGGTGCAGTGCTTTTCTTTTGATAATATCCAACCGACATTTCATATTTATTTATATGGTGACAAGTAACAATTTTGAAAATGTCCAGCAAATATCATGCCTTCCTAATTATAGGATTTTTAATATGCTGGCAAGAAAATTTTTACAGAGAGGAATAAATAAAATGTATGAGAGGGTTTAAGCAGCAGAACAAGATTTAGTGCTGATAAAGTGTCATACCAGAGTACTTTACAGTTATTTCTTTAGCCACTGTATGAGTGTCAAGATGAATCCATCATCAACTCCACTACACAATATGCACTTAGTAGCAGATGATTATATGAAGCCAGGGGTTTTCTCCACCTCCCCTCAGCCCATCTAAACCTAGTACCCTGTAGGAGAAAAGGAAGGAGTAACATGTTGGACTACCAATAGATGCAATCAGGAAGTCATGGCACTTTCTGTATCAACACTGAACTGGCTTCAGGTTAGCAGGTAAGCCAAGTTTTAAAAGAAATAAATAGTCCAGTGCAGCATGTGGTTTTCTGAAGCTGTAGCTGGCTGATGGACAATTCATTTAATGATTCACCACAGTTGCAGAGATAACAGAAGCCAACTTTTCCAAGAAGAGAAATACTAGATTATAGCCCGTGCAGTATATGCCACACATCACATCCCAAGCTGCTAGTGCATAAGAAATCAAGGTACACTGTCCTGTCTTACCTGAACTACTTGCACTGGATGAGGAAGACCGGGCCAAATGCATGGAGGAGCTTGGGCAGACAGGCAGCTGGCTAGAAGTGGTGATGAGCGTTGTGCTCGTCTCAGGAGCTAGTGGTGTGGGTTTGCAGAGATTTGATCTAGGATCCTGAGAAGGGGTGCTGAGGTGGTCAAGCTGGGCAGGCTCCAACGCAGGTGAGCAATGAGCAGACAACAGTTTGTATAATTCTTCCAGTGAGGGGGCAACACTCTGATCAACACCACCATTATTCAACTCCTTCTGTAAGAACTGGACAAGTAGCTTGATACACTAGGGAAGTAAGAGAAAAAGGAGTTGTCAATAAGGCAGCTAGCCAGACGCCAACCTTACATTAAGCTTCATTTTCCTTACCTTGCCACATCTCTCTGTTGTTCTGTGCCTTCAAGTCATTTCCAACTTCTGGCAACCCTAAGGTGAACCTATCACAGGGTTTTCTTGGCAAGATTTGTTCAGAGGAGGCTTGCCTTTGCCTTCCCCAAAGGAAGGCTGAGAGAGTGTGACTTGCCCCGGGGTCACCCAGTGAGTTTCCATGGCCAAGCAGGTATTTGAACCCTCATCTCCTGAGTAATAGCCCAGTGCTCAAATCACTACATCACACTGGCTCCCCACATCTCTTCCTCCTGCTCAACTCGCTCACTCACACACCCACCAACCACTTTACCTCATTTCTCCACATAATACAGAGGCCCATACCATTAACCCCAAAGCTAACTACTCCATTACCTCCCAAATATATCAAATTATCTGCTGATATACATTTCTCTAGCAATACTGAAGTTCTGGAAGAACTGTAAACAGTTTGGAGGCATGTATATCCATGTGCACATACATACAAACATAGGAGAAGGATGCTAGTTCTCTGCAGCCATGTAGGCTACACTTTTTTAAAAACAAGTAAATGCACAATTTTCTTCTGGGCTGCCAGATGCCCCTCCTGGTCATTGGAGTTTAATTTATTAATCATTTTATTGAATTTATCCCATTTCGCCCAAGATGGAATCCGAGGCAGCTTACAATAATTAAGTTAAAATTTTATTTTCCAAAATTAAAAAATTAATTTTTTTAAAAAATATTGCTTAAGAACACATTTGAAACATAATCACTAATAACGGATAAAAAATAACACATCATTTACAACACTACTGCCACATAATTTAAATTTCAAAGGCCTTCTGACTAAAAGGATCTTTTTCACCTGCTGGCAGAAAGAGACAAGGGATGGAGCCAATTGGACTGCACATGGAAGTGAATTTTACCTCCTGGGAGCAGCCACCAAGAAGGTTTTCTTCCTTGACCTCACCAAACATGCCTGTGGTGGTGATGGGACTGAGAGAAGGTACTCCCCTGCAGACCTTAAAGTGCACACTGCCTTACACAGGGAGACATGGTCTTTCAGATAGTCTGGACCCAAACCACATAGGGCTTTAAAGGTGAAAAACAGGCCCAGAAATGGAGCAGTAGCCAGTGAAACTATTTCAAAAGGTGGGAATCACATGATCCCTGTAATTAGCCCTGGCTAATAGCCTGGCTGCAGCACTTTAGACCTGCGAAAGTTTCCAGTTTCCAAAGGCACCCCCACACACAGCGTGTATAGTCCAAACAGGATGTAATCAAGACATGTGTCACTGTAGCTAGATCTGACATTTCAAGGAATGGATGCCGCTAATGCACTAGTTTTAACTTTGCAAATCCACTTCTTGCCACAGCTGAAACCTGGGCATCCAGGCCCAGATCTGACTCCATAGTGCATCCAATTTGCGAACCTTAGATTTCAAGGGGAGTGTAACCCCAACTAGCATAGACTGAAGGCCTCTTCCCTGATCTGCCTTGTGACTGCCCATGAGCACCTCTGTCTTTTCTGGATTGAGTTTCAATTTGTTCACCTCATCCAGTCCATAACTGAGAGCAGACATTGGTTTAGCACAGAAACAGCTTTCTTGGAATAGAGAGAGAGAGTTGGCTGACATCAGCATACTGGTGACCCTGGCCCCGTCTCTCCCAGTGGTTTCACATAAACATTAAACAGTGTGGGAAACAGAACTAAGCCTTGAGGAACACCACATGCCAATGGCCAGGGTGTCAAACAAGCATCTCTGAATACCACCTTCTGAGTCTGCCCCTCCAAGAAGGGCCAGAGCACTGTAAAACAGGGACCTCAGATCCCATCCCAGAAGGATACCATGGTCAGGCGCATCCAAAGCCACTGAGAGGTTCAACAGAACCAACAGGGGCACACGTCCTCTGTCCAGTTCTCTGCACAGGTCTTCCACCAAAGTGACCAGAGCTGTTGCCTTTCCATAGCCAGCCACGAAGCCATACTGAAATGGATCTAAATAACCCGTTTCATCCAGGAATGCCTGGAACTGGGAGGCCACCACACACTCTAGAATCTTGCCCAAAAAAAGGGATATTGGAGAATAGCCAATAGTTCTCTGGTATAGTGTGCTCCAGGAAGGATTTTTTTCAAATAATGAACACCATAATGAATCCTAGGGTCAGTGCTCCCTCTTTGACAGTTGTTCCGTTTCAGCAGCTGCTTCCTTTCCTCATTAAAACACTGAGCTTGGCTGCTCGTGCCAATTCTACCACTGGCGGCTAAATCCAGATCTAGAGGTTCCCAACTCGTCCTAGCCACAGTGACCGAACAGTGGACTTCCACTTCTCGTATGTGGATTTGGAGTTTATTCTGCAAGCTTGGGGGAACAACTGCCACCTGGTGCAGCAGAGATAACTGGAGCTTGGACCAATCCCTCCGTTTCTGCTTAGAGTGTGTAAACACTGGTTTACAGTTCCTTGAGACTGATTTAAATGCCTGATTATTATAACGCCTAGGAATTTAAATCACGAGAAGCAAACTTGAAATCCCTAAGATTTGTGACTTGTTTTTTGAGTTTCCAAAGGCATATGTATGCTCATATTCTCCATATTTTTTCCTATTTCAGACACTTCCACTGATGTCCAAAGATATTAAAAATTACAAAAAACAAAAACAAAAAACTAGCAATATTTATTGGAGTGGTTAAAAAAAAACAGACTTACCAGTATTAAACAAGGACCACACATGCAAGGAGGTCTCATAATCCCTCACCTTTTTACCTACTATGAGGAGATTCAACTAGTCCATTTATCAGAATTAATGAAAAATGATGATACTTTCAATTTGGGTAAACTTGGAAAGAAGCCTGAAACCTCTCTCTTTTGATTCGTATATTTACCAACAAGTTAAGCATAAACCAAGAATGAAAATTCAGAATCTATATACAAGCAAAATGTGACAAATCTGGCACAAGCATTCAAGCTCATTGGCTCCGACAATATTGCCTCTATGTCCCTTTCCTGAACATCGTAATTTTAGACATTGTGATAAACCTCTGCAGTTTAAAGGCTGGAGACAAATGGAACTTTTTAGAATCCAAGATCTATTGTACATGGGCAAACCTATTCAAAATGAGAAATCTTAAAGAGAATAGACATAGGAAACATATCTTGTTTTCAGTTAGTTCAGAATGACCTCCAACAGCACTTGCAAAATTTGAACAAAAATGTGTTTCTTCTCCATGTAAGTCAGCTGGCCTGATTTCATTTATTTATCTAATACATAAAAGTCAACGTTTGTCTGTGTCAGGGGAGAAAACCTCATATGATTGGCTGCTAAGGACATTCTGTGGAATCCCAGGGTTTGCAGTTTAGGGAGGGACCTTTAAAATTCTCAGCCAGAGAGCTCTTGGGCCTCAGTCAATTGTGTCTGTTTTGAATAGGCCAGTTGCTTTGGAGATGAGGCCTAGCAGCAAGGAGGAGGGCAGTGTATTCCCTCAGGAACCCAACCTCTGTATGTTAATAACTCTGAATACAGATTGGATTGGGGAATATGGGGAAAAGTTACAGGTAGTGGACAAGACAGTTTGGGGAATTAGAGATAGAATCTCAAATCATTCTAACAAGCATCACCTATGAGAAAATAAAATCCTGGGCAACGCCAGGTATATACACTAGTAAACTATTAATTGAGAAAGAATTTGGGCAAATTATGGGTTCAAAAAAAGTTTGGGAGACAAATCTTAAAACTAAGACCTCAGATACAGCTTGACACACCATCTGGTCAGCTTCTCCATATAGGTTGATTTCCACACTCCCCAAGGAAAGTGTTACACGACCTGTACACAGGTGGCATCTCTATCTAGTTAAATTGCATTATGTTAATGATGTTTTGTCTAATGGATGTTGGAGAGGTTGTGGAGAAGAAAGTCCCTAGAATGTATGTGATTCATTCTCCTAAAGTCCTCTCATTTTGTAACGAAATCCTTTCCTATATCAGTCAAACGATAAGGCAGAATATACAATTCTGAGATGTTTTATTAATTTTTGTCTATTTTTGATGCAGGTAATACAGATCTACCACACAAGCAATTAATGTCTATAATATTAGGTGCCACTTGAGCTGAGATATCAAGACACAGAAATCAACGGAGAGTCTATCAATTAGGAGGTGGTTAGATAGACTCCAGTGGGCTGCGTTAGCAGAAAAATTAACCTCCTATGTTCAGCTAAACAAAGGGAAAATTTAAAAAGGTCACCTCCATGGAACTCTGGTCCTTACTCGTTAACTATACTACAAATCATCTCCCTACACAAGGTCCACCATCATTGCCTCTAAAGTTTTGGAACAACAGACCACGAACTCTGACTAATTTTACTCTGTACATGGTAACTAACCACTCACTTTGTTGTTAGCAGGGAAAGGGAAGGGAAGTGATTAAAACAAACTTAAAAGCTTGTGAGAACAAGTCCATCACCTCTTAGGTATACAGAAAGTATTCCCTTTTTGTTTATTTCACTTATATTCTGCCTTTCTTTCAGTGACGCATGGAGGCTTATATGGCTCTTCTCCCAACAATCCTGTGAGGTAGGTCAGGCAGACAGAGAGACAGAGCGAGCAGCTGAAGGTCACCAAGTGAATTCCATGGCTCGGTAGACGTTAGAATAAACATCTCCCAAGTTCTGGTCAAAACACTCTAACCACTACACCACACTGACTCCCTCAGTTGGGTCAATGAGTTAGGAATAGCAAGCAACACTAGAGCACTCAAGATACATTTTGACAAGCCTCTCTCTTCTACCTGGAGCTTCCTCATTTCTGGGGTGATCGCAGGGACAGCGGACATCTTCTTCGCTGATGCAGCCATCTCGTCATCAAAAAGGCGTACAGCAATCTTCTCCTATTTGAGAGGGGGAAAAATGTCACATCACTTCCAGTTATATCTTCCACTAGATTGTCACAAGAGTCAGAAAGAGAGAAGTACTGTAGTGTAGAAAAAACAGAAAGCCTTCCTTATTATCTGCCTCACAAGAGCTTGCTGAAGCTAACAGGTTTCCGAAGATGTGTACTACATTTTGGTGGTTAGCTGAAGTAAATACAGTGGATCTCCACCTTTTCAAGGCAGTGGAGTTCAGGATCCTCACGAAAGTAAAAAAAAACAAAACATGAATATGCCCCCCCTCAAATCTCTCCCTTTTGCTTGAAGGAAGGCATGTCCGTTCCTTCTCAATACTCTTCTCATGTACCCAAACATAAGGAGGGAACATATGTATGCACCTTGCAAATAATCAAATTCGCAAAGGTCAAACCTGCAAATGTAGAAGGAGGACATTTGGGCTATGGGTCTCGCTAAACAACTGCAGCAACAACAACAAAAAACAAGTTCTTGTAACATAATATCACAGCAGACTTAATTCAGAAAAATGTTTTAAATCATAGACCTAAAACCATTAACACACTGCATCTGGTTTAGCAAAATTAAGAAAATTAGCAAGGAAATTAGCAAGAAAATAGCAGAAAAAGAAGAAGCTAGCTTTTTAGGTTAAAATTTGCATGTAAAAAGATTACTGCCTTTCTAACAGAAGCATTAGAAACTATATCCAAAAATGAATATTCCATGGGACATCTACAAATCAGGCAGAAGACTAAATAGTAGAAGAGAGTCTCCCACAATATACAATCCATAGCTAAATCCACTATATGAATATTTTATAAATTTAATACTGTAAACATCTCTCTTAATAAGACAAATAATCTTCACATTCAGGAGTCCATTTTGTCAACCCATCATGGGAAAAAGTGTTCATTCAAACTATTATCAAGTCTAAACAAGAAACAATATTTTGAATTTTGTTTCTTGAGTAAACATTTTACAGCAAAGAACGTCTTCTCTTCTTGTAGCAGATACAAATCAGGACCGTAAAATGCAGGTGCCATCACAATCTTTTTATAGGGCATCCTCATAATACAAACTGAATGCCTTTGATCAACATAAATTCAAGTTATGATATACACTTTTTCCTATGGAAAGCACTTCCCACTTTTCCCTCCCATGCATGGAGCTCAGAATAGAGAGGAGGTAGCTTGAGCCCCACTCCAAGACTCGGTTGAGAAGGCTGAGCCCCTCCTGGAATGATCTAGCAAAATTGGACCATGTACTTATAGTTGAACCTCCTCAGGAACTATCAATCAGAAGTGTACTAAATTATCAAGCACTAAGGAATATTACAGCAGCAGCTATAATTTCAACTTTCCCCAAGGATCAGCGTCTAGTCTGCTATCTATCCTAGACACATTTGGGAATAAGCTACATTGAACATATGGACAGCAGTTCTAAGAATTGCATAGTGTTTGTAAGAGCCTCCATATTTAAGGATGTTTCAATAATAATGGGTGGGGAAAGTAATTGGCCCTCCTCCTGCAAGTACTTTCAAAGTAGGCAAAGCTAATAGCAATCTTAAAAACAGTTGATCTGCGACTCCTTGCAAACAGTTTCAGGGTCCCTGCTCACATGGACACTTACCCAGGACTCTGCAATATCATCCTCTTTGGAGCCCACTGTGCCTATCTGTGGGGTGAGACTGCCTGTCTGCTTAACCTGTGAAGGACATGGTAGTTAATACAATTTCTAGCACTGCCCCTGAAGCACACAGGCCAGAGCAGGAATAGGGAACCTGTGGCCCTCCAGATGTTGGTAGACTACACCCCCCAGCAGCCCCAGACATCCTGGCCCAGGATGAGTAACAAGGAGAGCATGGGTTTCTCAACATCTCAAGGACCACAGGTCCCACAGTCCTGCTTTATGGGGCAGTCTTAAGAATCAAAACCTGGGAGCAAAGTTTTAGATCTAGAACACACACATACACACAGTTACCAATAACCTAATAAGCCTACTATCTTCTGCAAAAAGATTCAGCAAGACAAGAGTTCTGTATACAACATAGCATGCCACATCTGTCAACTCAATACCACAATTTATGATAATTCACAGTCTCCCTCCCTCCCTCCCTCCCTCCCTCCCATCCTCCCTCCCTCCCATCCTCATTTAACAAAGAAACAAGAAAACTCAGCTACATAGCAGAAACATCTATTAATGGTTACTCTATGAAGGCAAGACTTCAGTCTCTATTTTGACAAGCTATGATACTGTCATCTCTGCTAATGGACAAGAAAAAGGGAATCAACATTAACATTATTAAATATAAACATGACTAGATACTGCCACCATTTGTAAGCTACCTTGAGCAATCCGCCTGGCCTTAACCAGATCCTGAATTAGACAGGGTGCCTCATCTACCATTGACAAATTTCCTATGACTCAGTACAGTTCATGAGAACCAAGGACTTACCAAGAAGGTATTCATCTAGCTACACATATGTCAACAACCAATAACTAATGTTTCCCATAAGAGAATCTCTCAAAAAGAGATATCTGAGATAGTTTGGACAAGCAACTCTCAGATAGGTAGCCCATTACCAATACACTTTAGAACATCAAACTGCACTCACCTGTTCTGTTTCCTTTCGGTGCAGAGAAAAAGGCACACGCCGGAATTTCCAAGGTGTGGGACGCTGATCCAATACAAGAGAAAGTATTTAGAATGTGGCCTTATAGAGTCACAACAAACTTCAAATTTGGAAAAAGGGATGAAACTAACAAATCAGGAAGTGCTGGTAGCTCACAGGCAGAGTATGTGCTTTATGGGTAGAAGTTCCTAGGTTCAGCCCCAGGCATCTACAGTTAAAAGGATCTCCGAGGACAAAGTTGAGAAAGACCCCTGCTTGAAGACCCTGGAACTGCTGCTGTTGCCAATTAAAATAAACAGTAGTGGGCTAAAAGGACCAACAATGTGATTCAGTATAAGGCTGCTCCATGTTTCTACATTATTTCCCTCCCCGCAACATGCCTATCTCTCATCACCTCTTCCATTCAAGAATTTCTATGATGGCAAATGATAAGGGGAAAATAAGAATAAAAGACTTAAGCATTGTCACTGATACAGTAAATAAAACCCATGCAAGTTATTGCTCATTAAAAACCCAGACCAAAAAGAGAGAGAAAACAAGAGAACGAGCCACACAGGTGTGTTAAAATTCAACAGAGTAGGCACCAGTCAAGTGTCTTAGAAAAGGTGGGCCATAACCAGGGTCCCTCCACCAAGGAGGCCCTATCCCTATTTGATCTCTGCCTACCCCATGTAAGTTGGGGCAGCAGGAAAGGGGACAGTGAATATGATCTAAAGGGCAGACAAGCTTATGTAGGTCCTAACATACACATAGAGGGAATGAATGAATGCATGCATTTTCCTCATGCACTCTGCCATTCCCACTGCTACGCCCATCAATCTTCACCATTGTCTATGTTGGTTGGGCGTGATGGGAACTGCAGCAGAACAGCAGTAGGAAAAGTTACTTGCTTTGACTAGAAGTCTCAGAATCCCCTCTGATAGCATATAAGTAAGTAAGGCTAGAGCTTATTTGAAAGCCTATTCTGTGGCAATAAAGACAGCAAAGGCAAAATTCTGTCTCTATTGCATCTGCAGAGAGCCAGCTGGCAGTGGGGTCTTTTATACTCAGACCCAAGAGGAAAACTGAGACCATTTAATGGCACAATTAAGGCTTGTGTGCCAGGCCCGCCTGTTCCTTGAGATGTCAGACCTGGCCACGGTGACACATGCCTTGGTTACATCCCAGCTGGATTACTGTAGCACACTCCATGTGGGGCTGCCTTTGAAGAGTGCTCAGAAACTTCAGCTGGTCCAAAGAGCTGCAGCCAGGTTGTTAATTGGAGCTAGTTACAGGGAGCATACAACACCCCTGTTGCAACAGCTCCGCTGGCTGCCGATCTGTTTCCGGGCAAAATTCAAAGTGCTGGTGATGACCTTTAAAGCCCTACACAGCTCAGGTTCAGGTTATTTGAAAAACTGTATCCTTCCTTACGAACCAGCCCTTCTCTCAGTCCCACCACCCTCATAAGTGCATTTGGTGGGAACACGGGAGAGGGCCTTCTCAGTGGCTGCTCCCAGGCTCTGGGACTCCCTGCCCAAAGAAATTAGACTGGCACCCACCCTGCCTACCTTCAGAAAACAGTTAAAAACATTCCTCTTCCAGCAGGCATTCTATATGCAATCTCTATCGGTGCTGGTCATTTTAATTGTTATTTGATTGATATTTTGTTTGTTTTTATACGTATTTTAACATGTTTTAATTATTATTGTGGTTTAATTTTCTTTTAACTTTCATATATGACAATTTTTAATTATGTTTCTTTTAATGGCTGTAAGCCACTTTGAGTCTCCTCAGGGAGAAAAGCGAGATAAAAATAAAGATAATGAAATTATTATTATTATTATTTTCCAGGCTCTGGTCTTGAGGGCCACACACATTTCCTGCTCCTGACTATAGAGCTTAGATGAAAACATCAGTACTTGAACCTGGAAACATACAGACAGCTGAAGTGGGCGTTTTAAGCACTGGTGAAATAGGTCTCCATTGGTAGAGGTCTCTCCATAGGTATACCTCTTCTTTCAGGCACATAACAATAAAAGATAGAATGAGAAGCTCTAATTCACAGCAGAGCTCCATTCTCTGCTGTCTCTGATCCCAGAAAATCTGGCAATGGTGATATAATCTGGCCTTTGCCAGGACTTTCTGCCGATGATTAGCTGGAACTCATTGCAGACTTCACAACTACAAGGCGGCAACAAAACTGCCAATGTCTTTCTCCTTCTCCGGGCCTCAGAAAAAGTTTCTTTATTGGACTAAAACTCCCAGAATTCTCCAGATACCATGGAGGCGATTCCGGGAGCTGTGGTCCAAAAAAGAAAGTTGTCCAATCTTGCCTTGTCTCAAGTACAAACCAAGGATTGTGGACAGGTAATGGGAACCCTCCTAGCCAGTGTGTACGGTGAACAGTCAGCAGTGGAAAATCTGTTGCCAGGTGTGTTGGTTAACCGGGCTCCAGAAACCTCTGACTTCTTTAGACCTGAAAAATGGGAAGGAGGGAAGAGGAGAAATTGAAAGAGAAAAAAAGTTAGAAAATCTCAGCTGTAAGACAAGGCCTTTCATAAAGAGAATAAGCTTACATATCTCAATGCTCCACACATGCTCCCCCTCTATAAAATATACCTTTAAGGCCCTGAGTGGAACGACAAGACACACGGCCAAACTTTCCTATTGAAGATACTCTTGTACGGGGACCCAGCAAAAAGTCACTTTCACCCTATAGATAGAGAGAAGAGAGGGAGGATCAGTATTTGACTGTCAGTAAGGTGCAGGACTCTGGGAGTTGTACTGCCAAAAAAAAGTGACGGAGCTTTTCAAAACATCTATCCTTGAGCTACAAGTCATTCCTCTATAATCTCCCATTGGACAAATCAAGGCTTATGACTTACCTCTCTTTTAGCCCACACTCGTTGACAAATTCTCTAGGCAGCTTTCCATTCCTGAGATCCCAATGCAGATGTCAAGGGTTTTCAAGCCTCTGCCTTTTCCAACCAAGCTCTCTATTCCACTGAATGAAAGCCAGCTGCTTTATAGGGCCTTTTGAACACTACACAATAGTACTATTATCCCACTTTAACCACCACAGTTCCACCCTATGGCCTTTGTATTTTATGAAGGGAATTTAGAATTCTCAGCCAGAGAACTCCTCTAGTACCTTACCAATCTATGGATCCTTACATAGCCCAAAACTGCACCATCCACACGCAGGAAAGAAGTATCAGCAAGTTTAAGGAAAACCAATGTTTGCAAGCCTATGAGACATTCTAAGGGAGGGGGACCTCCCCCTGAAAAGCATTCCTGGGAAACATGCTCAGTGGCCAGAGAAAGCTGACTGATTTCTGGAGATGGGAGAGCAGGGAGAGAGACAGATGGAAAACTGACAGTAGAAGGCACAGAAGAAGTATCATTCCATGGTCACAGTCAGCTGAGTAACATTCTACACTGGAACATTTGTTAGAGAAGAACCTAAGAGCAGCCAGGGTACTCTGAAGACTAACGCACACCCTCAGCCATGTTAAGCCGGATACCCCCCTCAGGACTGTTCCACTGACCCCAGAGATCAGAACTCTTCTTCCTCACCAAAAATACACTGTAGCAGCATATGAAAAGCCCAAGTAGAAGACAATGAGTGGTTAGGCCCATGGTCCATCAGTCAACACGAATGCTGAACCCAACAGCCAGGCACAATGGCGATACAGAGGGTTTCACAGAAATAAAGGCCTTCAGATAGCACTTTGCTCACCCTAGTGCTTCTACAAGTGCCCAGGGGCTTCTGTATATCTTTCACTGGCACCCGCTGTGCCAGGCTCAGCTTGCCATTGGCCCCTAGGGCAAAACGACTCAGACCTTCATTTGAGAGGATGCTTGCTTTGGCAGCTGGGTCTGGTACAAACTCTTCATCTGCAAATACAAGGGGAAGAGCTGTCAAGGAGGTAGGGGGACTCAGCATTAGCAGAACTGTCAGTTTTCTGCAGCAAGAAAGACTTCACTCACAGCACAACACATAACTGCTTTATCCTGTATGTTTTGTTGAATGTTATTCTATGTTCATGCATTGCTTTGAACAGTGCAAATTTTTTAAGAAGAAACAATTTGAGGGTAATATATGGATGTCCCAAGGGAAGCAAGAAAGAGTGCCACACAAATGTTCTTGAAATGCTCACAAGCTCAATCATCTGGTTTTGGATTTCGCTGAAAGCAAATACTACCAAATTTATACATATAACCAAAGCAGGGCAAAACTGCAAATCTGGTTGTAAGCCATTTAAAGAACAGGAACCTACAGACACTCTTGACCATATGTCTCGATAGTAGAAAAAATATTCTCATTTACCTTTCCATGATGACCCTGTGGCTTCTTTTGTCCCATTTGAGCTGCTGTTCAAAAGCAAAGAGTAACATTAAGTTACAAGCTGTTACATGTGAATACGGCCTCCCACCTCCAGAATTTATGCGGGGACATGTTATTCCAGGGGAAGAGCAGAGGTGTAATTCAGAGAAAATAAGAAGAGATCATCATGCCTAGTCTTCCATTCCTGCTGAAAGAGGGAAACTTGACCTCCCTCCAGTAGACTCATTCAGGACATACAATATAGGGAAGGAGGAGAAGCAGCAATCCAAACTTTTGTGCAGCATCTTTGTCCACCCCATGCCCACCTGTCCTTTGTTAACAGCAGCACAGCCCACAGAAGGCACACAACACTACTTCCTACAGAGCCAGCCAGCTCTCAGTGCCCAGCTGTGAGGGGTTCCTCCACAGAGCCCCACACTGCAAGCAGGGCATTCTGGAAAACTGAAAGGTGGCACACCAGCACAGCCAACCACCTGGGACAGTATGTTTCAACCTTTGTCTTGGACCTCAGTTTTCAGAAGCTTAAGCCAGCATGGCTTATGGTCTGCAATTCTGAAAACCAAAGACAAAAACAGTCAGGGGGCTGAATAGGCTCCCACAGCCAGGCATCTGGGTCCTTGCTATAGCTAAAGAAACATGTACTGGTTGTTTCTCTGGTGTAGCACTTCTACAGCAGGAGAGCCAACAGTGTTGTGGTGCATCAGCTGAAAAGAGGGTAGAGCACTGAGCAGCTATGCAGCATATGATGAAGGAACCTGCTGTAGAGACTAGAAGTGAGATGGGGATATTACCCTATTTGCTGGTGTATAAGACTCACTCCCCCCGAGAAATACTGTTTGAAAATGGGGTGCATCTTCTACTCCAGTGTATCTTATACACTGGTAAATAGTATTTGCAAGTGTATAAAATGGGGAGCGTCTTATACAGGGGTGCATCTTATATGCTGGCAAATACAGTAATTCCCTTTTCAGAGAAAGAGTGAGAAACCAAGACAAAAACAGCCAGTCCTCTTTTCATCATGAGTTGTGGCCTTACTACAACTTCCTTGTCTTTCACAAATGAGTGCAAGCCACTCACTTACACAACCCATTGGGCACTCAGTTCCTCTCTCACCTTTGAACTGGAATGCCAGCCTGGGTCATTCTGCGCAGACATTCTGTGCTGGGCTTGGCTGCTGGACCATCAGACTTGCCCACTCTCAGGTCCCCTGTCAGCTGCCTGGGCTTGGCTGCCTCCACCTGAGGCAAATATCAGACAGTCAGAAACACAAGGCCAGCTGTTCTTAGCACAGTTTTGGTGGCAGTAGCCACAAGAGCAGATGAAGCAGCATTAATGGTGCCCAGCTCTCTCCTTCAAGGTTTGGTTGCTAGACTCCAACATTTACAGCCTCGAGCAACCATTCAACTTTGTCTAAGGGTAGGGCCGCACCGATGTCTCATACAGTAACCCAGCTATACCTATTTCTGCCCTCAAAGCACACCAATCAGCTTTGATGGAATGGGGAAGGAGAGCAGCTACTCCAAGGAACGGCATGCCATGTGGAATCAGTTCATGCAAATGGAAACTGACTCCTTCAAAATGGTAACGCAACTGCTGCCATTTTGGGGGAGTTCTTCTAGTGGAAATGCTCAGCAGGTCCCACATAAACCCACACTTCTGCACAGCTTTCAGGTTTTCCACTTTGTTGTGTTGCCACCCAAGATAGCAATGGCATCTGGTTTCCTGATAAGAAAGCACCATCCCAGCTGCTAGGGTCAGAATTCCAAAAGATCAGCCAGCCAAAAGATCACCTGGGATGTCTCAAACTCCATTCAAATGAGATGAGAACTAGTTCCTAAGCAAAGATGTTCAGAGACTGGGGGAACTTTTCAAACCTTTCCCAACTCTGACTTTTTATTTATTCCTCTATGTAGCCAGTGCTACCACATGCTTATCAGAGAGAAGAGGGAAGAGTATCCACTACCCACCCTGGGGCCAAGATTCCTGAGACTAGTTGACAGCGTCGTAAGCTGCTGCATGTTCCGGGCCAGTCTACAGGACTCTGGGTGATCTGTAACTGTTATGAGAAAAGAGAATGATGAGGCAATTCCAGATTCATTTCCCTATGCCCAGAAGTCATATGTCCAGATATCCAGTAAATTGCAACATGAAAACTGAATGGATGAGCCTCAGACTCTATCTGACCCCAGATTCAGTGGTACCTTGTGAAGTAGATGTGGAGATGCAAGAAAAGCGAGCAAGATTTCCTTCGGGAACCTTTGTATATAGGGAGCCATGGTCAGTCTACAGGAAGAGAGACTACATTCATTAACTGAAAAAACAGAACTCAGATCAAGGGAGGCACTTAGTAACTGCACGGTTCCATCTACTGTTCCTTGCCCCAGCCACAAGGATTGATTGCAATTCCCATAGCTTTCAGGAAATGGCAGATGGCATGTACACCCAAAACAAAAGACATACATATAAAGTTGGATTTTCGTGTAAAGACCAACAGCCTATAAGACCAAGATAAAGTTTTGCTGGATTGGAACAGCACTGAAATGCCTTCCATGTACACAGGATGATTTTTTTTTCACATATTTATGCATCAAAGCTAAATGCCAACACAGAAGAATTTATGCAAATGCACACTAGCCCAGCACTAAAGCTGACCTGGAACAGGAATTCTTTTTAAAAGAGAGAATTAAACCCAAGGAGAAAAAGTAGAATTTCAAATTTCTTTCCTTAAAATCTTTCTCTCTCTCTCTCTCTCTCTGTACCTAACAGAAGAGCAACTATAGGCTACATTGTGTTCTGACCCAGCTTATAACAGTACTATGCCTAATTTCCTGCTCATTTCTTTGCAATGGACAAATACACACCACACCAAGACACAGCTACACAGCAACATGCATGTCACAGGGGTTGAGAAACTCACCCCAATGCTGGCTGAACATGTTCTGTTTCCTCTTAAAGGGACTCTTGGGGCCAGGCTGGACTTGTGTGTGGCGTTCACCACGTGGTTAGTCAGCCCTGTGTTGGACAATATGCTGGCAAGAGCTGTGACATCAGGTACAAACTCAACTGTGCTCCCTCCTGCAAGAAGAATTAGGGGCTCACATGAACAGCACAGAGAATTAAGAAACCACAGCTGAGGGAGAAAAGAAATCTTGAGCAGTTGTCCACTGCCCAATACACAGAAACTGTCCCCTCTTTCCCCCAACCCACAGAGTCAAAAACATTCTCCTTGACCTGCACTTTAAAAAGTGGAAGGCTAAAAGAAACTTGAACTTCTCAGCTAACCCACTAAACAGAAATAGCACCAGGTAATTACAGATACCAAACAGGATCTGCATCTTCCAGAATATAATGTGCCACAAGTGGAGAATGGGTTGAAGGCAAGGGGGAAGCAAGATGAACTATGCTAGAGGTATTGACAGATGGATTAACACATGTCAGACCACCTTCCAGGAAAGAAGGTGATTTGATAAACCTGAATGGCTAAAGCAAGTGAACACATATGCTACTGTGGAGAGGATACTGCAACGAACTCTGTTTATTCCTGCTTACTGGCTGCCTAATTATTACTGACTGATCAGCTTGTCCATCAGAGCTCAGTAGCCAAGATGAAAACCACTTCTGCTAGGAAACGACATTAGCTCATGAGCTAAAGCCCAAGCGTGTGACATTACATATCAGCATTATACTTAGGTGCTAGCTTATGATACTTAAAAAGACATCCTGTTGATCCTGAAATTTTCCTCCTCTTAGGGACATCCTTGCAAATGACTGAGTTAGGTGGCGATCTATTACAGTAAAATAAGTAAATATGCAAGAAGGGGCTTATAGTATACATACATACTTCAGCTTGAAAAAAATTATTTCTGCTACACTTGTATTCCAGTTCTCCATACTGACCCCAACAAACAGTCCTCAGGCTTAGCAAGACAATGTATGAGAAACAAAGTGACTGAATGACTTGCTTGAGGCCACTCAGTAAGCTCTGCAGTCTTAACATATGTTTAAACAAGGCTTACATCCAAACCGGTATCCTATTTCTCTAGACTGAAGTTAATCAGTGGCTGCATTCAGTCAAGCTAAAAACATGCCTTAGTATGTGAACTAGCCTAGCTTTTTCCTTGGCTCACATGTTCCTGCCTGCCCTCCTCTGCTGCAACTGTGCAGAAAAAAAACAGCTTTCCCCTCTATTATAGATTACCCACAGTTCATCTGAATTGTTGATAATCCCAACTATAGTTTGCAAAAACAAGACAGCTTCATAAATCATGATTTGAAAGTGGCTTGCTTCCACTAATTAAAGATAATATTAACTACAGATGTTGAGGTTCAGATGATGTAGTAAGCTGTGCTTAATTAAGAACACAAGCAAAAGCTACATAGCTGTTTCTCATTGCCATGCCTGTGGAGGGAGGGATATGTACAGAAGCCCAGGAGAGACCAGGCTTTTCTCACGACTCTAAACTAGGAAGAGACTGCAAGAAATCTAAGTCATAAATTGTTTATTATATCTAAAAGAGTTGATTATTGAAGAAATTAAGTTGTTTAAGTAATTAACAGCAAGTATATCATTTAATTCACTGATAAGCATATGCTAAACTATATCATAATAACCTAATGCTAAACTAATATAGTCTAACACTGGTTTGAGGAGTCTGTGGCTCTCAAATGGCTTTGGACTGCAACTCCAAATTTCTTCTGGCCATGAGAGCTGGAGCTCCAGCTCCAGTCCAACCATATCTAAAGAGCCTACGGATCTCACTCCCTCACCCCACTGTTTACTGTTACACAGAAGCAACCTCATACATCCTGTTTTATTATTTAGCCATCAACAGTTTCCAAACAGTAAGTGAGCCAGCAACACATTCCTCCTTGTTAAAGCTAGTTAAAATATACATTTTGCCCTCATGCATCTTTGCCATTAAATGCTGGTAACCAACCTCCTCTGCCATTGTGAGCAGTACTTTCGCCATCAGACGCACTGCCTTCATTCCTGTGACCAGAAGAGCTGAGCTGTACTTCTCCCAGGGGCTCCCTGGAAAGGTTCTTGGGCAATAATGCAGCCGCTGGTTCCAAACCTCCAGCCCTGGAAGCTGAACCAGTGTGAGGCACCTTGGGATTCTTGATTGCCTTGTTCTTCCCACTGGATGCACACGCCTACAGAAGAGAGTGGTGTAAAGAGAACGGCCTCTGTCATTGTCACTGGAAGCTTTAGGTAAAGTCCTTCTTCCCCCAGGATGTGGATGCCTTTATGGAATGAGGGCAGACTTCTTATCTAAATGTAGCACTGGCCTGAGCTGAATCCTTGCTGGACTGCAACTCCCATCAGCATTAGCCAGTGTTACCAATGGTGGGAAGAAAGGAACTATAGTCCAACAACATCTAGACAAAGTGTAGGAACTGTGCAGCCCACACAAGTCACCAGAACCTCCCAACCTGCTGGAAAGAAAGTCAGCTTAAATGGCCAATTTTAAGTTAACTTAAAACCACACACCCCTGAAACTGAGTGTATGTGTGTGCAACTGGCCACTTAATGGATATTCCTCTGTTCTCTCCTGCACCCCAGAATATTTGTAGGCCCCAAACAGCCAGACAGTTCCTGTTTAAAAAGAGGGAGCATAGGCGGCCCATGGGGGCCAGAACCTGAAGAAGCACAAGTTGCCCTCCTCCACCACTGTTTTTAAAGGGAAATACCAACATTAAAGAAGCCTGACACTGCAAAAGACAGGGCACAACAGGGGCACAAATTCTTGAAGCAAAACAAAAAAAGAACACACTATCTGGCCTATGCCAAAAGCAACTCTGTCACACTCACCTGCTGTAGCCGCCGCTGCTGCTGCTGCGATTGCTTCAGCTCTGGTGGGAGTCTACTTTTGGACAGCATAGGGATCTTGCTGCTGCTCAAGACATTTGGCACAAGCACAACGCTCTTCTTCTGTGCCAGCTCTGGGATGGCCAAGGCTTCTGGCTGATTTTCCTTCCCTACTTGAGCCATTTAGAAGAACTGTCCTGATTCTATGGCTTAATTCTCCTTGTCAGTATTTGTACCTGTGGGGTTTTTTCTAAAGTTTTGTTATAAAGAGAGAGAGAGAGACATGTAAATAGCAGAGCAAGACTAATGTGAACAGTACAATTTGTTTCCCCAAACTGTTGTGATTACAGTCCTCCCTCCATATTTGTGTGTGTGTCCTTTGCAAATTTAATTATTCACAAGCATGCATGCCTCCCCCCAATTCTTCTCCTCTCATTCCCTTGGGTTTTGCTGGGCACAGAGGAGGCAGGTAAGTGCACCTGGGAAAAAGACAAGAGAACAGGGACAAACGCACTCATGTACATTCTCTTCTCTGGAGTTCCCCCTCCCATTCCCACACATTTTCCCCCAGAGCAGAGAACTCATGCTGAGGCAAAACCAAGGGAAAAGGTTTCCCCTCCAGAGCTCCCCCTCCCATTCCCATGCATTTTGCGCTAGCATGCATTTGCACCAAGCCAAAATGCAAGAAAATGTGGGAAGAGCCAGAAGGAAAATGAAGGGAGAGCACGAGGAGGGAGTTACTTGCTGTTTTTCCACATTTGTGCAAGTTCTGCAAGGGCCACTGTATTTCTTTTTTCAGCTGGAGTGCAGTCACAAGCCAACTGTATGCTCCTCTCTACCCCAGCACTTTTATACTATTGTTCAGAAAAGCAAATGGAGATTTCAATACAACCACGCACCAAAAACCGGGTCATATAGTCAATTAGTGGAAGTTTCTTCTCAAGATACAAAATATTCATGAACCTTCAATAACATCCTATCAGTTTTCTCATGAAAGTGGCAGAACATGCACCAGCGTTCCAATGAATGCTCCACAATAATTTACAGAAGATCCTACAGCCCTGAGGCCACCACTGTATGCCACCTGTACAGGGCAGTTCAAAAAGGAGAGAACTACTATTGGTTAGCATCCTCACCTCTTTCCCAGCCTACTCCAGAGGAGCACCCATGACACCTATTCTGCCCAGACAGGTGCGACAGGGAGGAGAAGACAGGCAAAGCCCACACTAACTGTGCTAAGTCCAGCCTGATCCAGAATTTGCTTTATGCTCGTTCCTCAGTAATAAGAGAAGCTGCTTAGTTTGTGAAAGTAGTCTCCTTCTCCTCACTATCTCTTGGGCCTCACTGCTTTCTCACACACTGCATCATTAGCATGCCTGAGTACAGTTTCTGAGAACAGCCTCTGAACATAAAAGCTGTAAAGAAGAAATAGTTTTTACTTAAATGGATCTTGTCACAATTTTGCAGTGAAGGAAGATGCTATACTGGCTATGCCTGTCATTCTATGAACTCTTGTTGTGGCTGCTGTGTGCCTTCAAACTGTTTTCAACTTATGGTAACCCTAAGGCAAACCTATCATAGGTTTTTCTGGGGGCTGAGAGTGTGTGATGCACCCAAGGTCACCCAGTGGGTTTCCATGGCCAAGCAAGAAATCAAACCCTGGTCTCCAGGGTCATAACCCAATGCTCAAACCACTACACCATACTGACTCTCACAAATACAGAATCAGCCTCATATTCCTCACCCACTGACCCTAGATTCCAAGTTTCGTCATCTATAGGATTGCCTCTTTTCTTCAGTTTCCTGGCTTTTGGATCCCTGGCAGAGTCCTCTCTACAAACTTTATTACTTTGAACTAGGGTACTATTAAAAAAGAAAGAAAGAAAGAAAAAGCACAGGAGTAAGATCAAGAAACACAGCTCTCACAGTGCTTCCTACTCAGAGGTTGCTGAATGAGTGTCGCATCCCCAGTTTCCATGGGGTTCCTTTAAGAGCTGCAGAAGAAACAGAAATGTTAGCAGGAGCCTTGCCAGAAGCATCCCAACTTCATAAAGTTTTCCTCCGGCACCACTGTTTGATCATTCTTTCTATTCTGCTTCTAGTCTTACAGTGGGAATCATGTGCCCCTCCAGATGTTCTTAGACTGCAAGCGCCACCAGCCCTAACCCGAACAGCCAACAGTAAAGGACGCTGGGAGTTACAGTTCACACCAACAACATTTGGAGGGCTGGAAGACGCTAGTCCCCGAGGGATAATCTTTCTCCCTGTCTAACTGGTCCTGTACCTTTCAACGACCTTAGATATCAACCAGCCTCCTTTGCGCCGAAGAAACCTTGATACATGTGACGATGAGACCCAACACTCGTGCGCAGTCCTATACCCTCATACACCTCTCTAACCAAAAGGCTGCTGCTTTAGGGTTTTGTCGCTGGGTTTGAGTCCCCTCATGACTTTTAATGTGACATAAGCTTACTCATGCGTCAGGGAGGCTTTAGATTTGCTCCTCCATTCTTAGCTGAAAGCAAAGACAGGGAATCTTTTGGGGCTGCTAGATCTCACGGCCTACAGCTCTTGACAGCTCCTAAGCACTGGCCGGGCTACACGGGGCTGACAGGAACTGAAGGCCAAACCTTGTGGAGAGCCAAATGTTTTACAACTGGACGTAGACTATCCCCTCTTCTGATATTTTCTGCTTCTTTCACTTCTCTCAAATACTAATAAAAAAGGACACCTGGAAGCAATCTGTCTCTTGAGAGACAGGAAGAAGCTGTTGTGGATGAGAGACCTTAGCAACGCCAGCTGTGCGCGGCCAAAACGCATCTGATTGAGCTATTATACCCCCGCCCCTCACGACTCACACCCAGTGGCCGAAGCCAAGTGCAGCCGCCTTCCTTATAATTGCTAGACCATTTTAAAGAACGTGCAACATATTTCTTTTTTAAAAAAAAAAGAAGAAAATGTCTCGCTCATTCATTAGCCCCTTTCGTTTCCACTACTCTCCTTTTTTTCACTGTTATGCGTCATTTTATGAATACAGCCAACGGCGCCTCACGACGACGACGACCACCACCACCACCACCCCCCGCCGCAAACCCCAAGCCACCCCGGGGGCGCTGCCGGACCACCCACCTGACTCCGGCCAAGTTCCTCTCCACCCCCTCCTCTCCCGAGGCAGTTGCTTCGCGTCCACTCGGACCAGCTTTCCGAACCAGTTCATAAAGCAGCAGAAAGCGCTGATTGGCCGGTTCGCCTCCACACGTGCTCCGCGAAGGGGCGGGGCCAGAACGTTGGGAAGACTCGCGGGGAGGAGGGGCGCCGGAAGAGAGGGCCCGGTTGGCCGCGCCGCGGAGTCCTGGAGGAGGCGGGGGGAGTAGTTCACCGGAACTAAACTGTGAAAGGCTTGTTATTATTGTTATTAATTATTCGTTTCCAGAGCCCAGCCCGGAAACGTTGTTATAATGTAGGCTAGTGTATCTGAGCATGTACAGATTGTGTTTGCTACTAAGTAGCCATGCCCAGAGAGAGGCGGCACAGCGCTGGAGGGCAGGGTTTCAGTTTTTCTCTCAGCCGTGGAAACCCACTGGGTGACCTCGGGCACGTCACACACTCTCAGCCTCCAGAAGACCCCGGATAGGTTTGCCCGAGGGTCGCCAGAACTCGGAAATGACTTGAAGGCAGGCGGCAACCATGCCTAGGGAGCCCCTTGACCGTGGAGGCCCCTCGGTGGTGCTGGGCGCCTCGGGCTCTCACGGCCTCAGAGGGAGGAAATGGCAAACCTCCTTGAGTAAGTCTTGCCAGGAAAACCCCGTGATAGGTTCACTTCAGGGTCGCCGTAAGTCGTAAACGACTTGAGGCAAACAACAAAGCCAAAGCTAGCAAAATGAATTTCAACAGAGAGAAATGTAAGGTCCTGCACCTAGGCAGAAAAAAGGGAAGGCACAAATACAGGATGAGGACATGTGGCTGGATAGCGGTGCGTGTGAAAGGGATCTAGGAGTCTTGGTAGATCACAAGCTGAACATGAGTCAGCAGTGTGATGCGGCAACCAAGAAAGCCAACACGATTCTTGGTTGCATCAATAGCAGTATGGTGTCTAGATCAAGGGAGGTAATGGCACCACTCTGTTCTGCATTGGTTAGGCCTCATTTGGAACACTGTGTCCAGTTCTGGGCACCTCAATTCAAGGAGGAGGTCGACAAGCTGGAACGTGTCCAGAGGAGGGCGACCAAAATGGTGAAGGGTCTGGAAGCCATGCCCTATGAAGAATGGCTTAGGGAGCTGGGTATGTTTAGTCTGCTGAAGAGAAGGCGAAGAGGGGACATGATAGCCATGTTTAAATATTTGAAGGGATGTCGTATCAAAGAGGGAACAGGTTTGTTTGCCACTGCTCCAGAGGCCAGGACAAGGAGCAATGGATTCAGGCTGCAGGAAAAGAGATTCCACTTGAACCTTAAGAAGAACTTCCTGACGGTCAGGGCTGTCTGGCAGTGGCATCTGCTGCCTCAGAGTGTGGTGAAGTCTCTTTCTTTGGAGGTTTTTAAACAGAGGCTGGATGGCCATCTGTTGGAAATGCTTTGATGAGCGTTCCTGCATAGCAGGGGGTTGGGCTGGATGGCCCCTGGGGTCTCTTCCAACTCTATGATTCTATGATTCTATGAACAGCCAGAACCATGCCTAATACCCAGATCCCGCCTGACCGTAGAACCTAAGCAGGGTCAGGCTTGGTTGGTATCAGGATGGTAAATCACAATGGAAGACCATGTTGTAGGCTTGTATTTCAAAGAAGGGGGTGGCAAACCAGCTGCCTTTAAAAACCCGATGAAGCCCATTGGAGTCACCATAAGTTGACAGACACCCCTCCCTTACCTCAAACGTCTTGGAATAGTGGGCAGGAGCTCAGAATTCTCTGTCATCGATACTTTCTAAGTGGCTGTTGTAGTCTGTGGAGGTGGAGAGGGGATCTTGTGCCCTTGGCTCCGAATAGAATGCATACTGACCCCTCTTTCATAATGCCAACTGGAATTAGCTTGGGATTCTCCACCCCGACAATCAAACGTGAAAAGAGCTTCTCATTTGCAAAAGATACTTGTGTTGGGGCAGGCTGTTGCTATGTCTCACTCTCCCTCTGTCCCTATATATGGGACCCAATTAGTATTCATGAAATTCTCTTGCTAAGTACAGGCATACCTCAGTTAACAAAGCCTCTGACAGAGAAGCTCCTTTTTACTAAGTGTTTTATAACCGGTCAGCTCCTATTTTGTTCCTCATCCTCTGTTCAGTTAGAAGTTTTTCACAGCACCACTGACATTGGGAGGATGCTGATAGAGGGCTGTAGAAACACAAACTTTGTTGATTTGCAACAGTGTGTTTGCAGTAAATAGTGCAATCACGCATCAGGTGGGAAAGGGTGGGATTCTACTTTAGCTAATCTTACCACAGCCATGTGGTAACAATAGGCAAGGTGAGCCGCAGCAGAACCCCTTACTAAACGGCAACAAGAGAAAAAAGGAGAGCAGTTAGGCTTGGCTCTCCAGCTCCCCACATATTAAAAACCGCAGATCTATAACTTTGGCCACCGAGACTCAAATCATAAGAAAAGCAGAAGCTGGTTAAAGTAAGCAAAATCATCCCCAAAGGCATTTTGGATGAAGCTTTTGAGTGGTTTCGAGAAGGTTCAACACGCTTTTGTAATTCTTATTTTATTTAATGTTATGTGTGAGTGTATCTTCTTTTGTATTTTCTATTATTCAATAAAAATCATTTTTTAACAAGTTTTTGTTTACTTAGGACTTGACCTGGTTGCTTCATTCCACGTGTGTCCATTGTTAGTTTTGAATAAAATAGTTCCTGAAACATTGTTTAACTGTTTTTTGTTTTTTTTGTGTGGTGTAACAACCTATCCCTTTTGTTTCCATGTTATCTATGTTTCTAGTACCAAAGTTTCTATTAAAGAAGTCATGCCCAGGAACACATCTACTTCACTGACTAAAGTGTATCTGTATAGTGTTGAAAGTCATTGTCTCCATAGTCCAGAGACAAACTGTCACTCCTTTTTTCCCCCTTTCATTTCAGTTCTCAAAAATCCTAGCCAGTATGGACCGTGGTAAGAGATTATGGAGACTATAGTCTGAAATATTCAGATAGCCAACGATTCCCCACCCCTGCCATAGCCTTCACAAGAACATTGTGAATTAGGGAGGTAGTTTTCTTGATATCACTAAGTACCTGATATATTATATAATATATATTACATTAAAGTGTATATTTAAAGAGTTTTTTTAAACCGTCTTTTACGTCATATCTTTACAAGGCAGCTTCCAATATATATAAAATTCCACCACAACAATATTCTTAAAATTAACCTGTATTACAACATTGGTGGCTGAGGAGGTATTTGAAATAACAGGTTTCAGTTTATATATAGTTCTCTGTCCAAGGGCTACTGAAATGTATTTGGTGGCTAAACTGTGATTCTGCCCCAGGATCTCCCAAATACCAAAGACATATTACTCCTTACTGGAATACATAAATTCCAGTTTTTTTCTTTAGCAAAACATATGTGCATGGAAAATGCTTATTTCAATTTTTCCTCAACTTCTAATGCAAAATTACATTTTGGAGTCCCTTCTGAGGAGTCCATACATTTTCAATATTACCAAGCCTTAGCTGCCCATCTGTGTGATATTAAGAAAATGCTTCTGGCTTAACTCAGAATATTCCAGTAAATGTTTTGTCAGCAGTGGGGATCTGTGGCCTTCCAAATGTGAGTGGGCTCAACTTTCCACCCATCAGCCTCATCTAGCATGACTAGTGCTTAAGTGTGATGGAGCTGAAGCCACAGCAAGAGTGGAGGGCCACAGACTCTCCACTCCAACAATATGCAGGTAATGAATTTGTCCTGGAAGAAAGTCATACAGAAATGCTAAAGGGATCTATATTGTGGGGAGGGGGATGTGACATGGGCTGCATGTAGCTCCCGATGGCTTTGTTTAGTGCACTCCTCTTCCCATCTGGACCACCCCCCCCTTTTTTTTTTGAAAGGAGAAAGGCTGAATTGTCTCTCCTGAAACCTTCCTGTGTGGTAATTAACCTTTTCAATAGGTTACAAGGTGTGGTGCTGCTGTGTTGCCTTTTTTAAAAGATTAAAAGATTTAGAAGATTGTCTGGGTTTCACTTTTTGCCCATCTCATGATGGGCAGGCCTCATATGAATGTTTTGTGCAGTGGTTACATTTGTGGACCAGGATTTGTGTGATCCAAATTCAAGCCCTCAGTGAATTACCAGGTAACTTTTGATCAGCTATGTTCTCAGAGGAGTGAAAACCCTATCTCTCCTATACCAAAGGTGGGAGTTACATGGCTTCCCAAGGCTGTTTTTGCAACCCACAGCCCCACAAAAATCCATTTTGGTAATGAATTGCTGTTCCTGGAAGCCTCTGGAAGCAATTATTAGAGCAAAGTATGGAAACTTGCTTTAATGTGAGGGTGCATGGCAGAGTCAAAACCAGAAATGAAACCTGCAGTCACTTCCAGTTAGGGGATAAAATAAGGAAACTGAGCCACTTCTGGGGATGAGATGATGTAAAACTTGCTCCCAGACTCTTTGAAATTGCCCATCCCCATTGCAGACTGATATGAGGAGACTGCCTTGTTGAAAGTCCCTCTGTTATACTATTCTTTGAGCCAGCATGGTATAGTGGTTTGAGAGCTAGACTACAACTATGGAGAGCATGGTTCAAATCCCCACTTGGCCATGGAAACCCACGGGTGGCCATAGGCAAGTCACACTCTCTCAGCTTCAGAGGAAAGCAAAGACAACTCCTTCCCACTAACAAATCTTGCCAAGAAGAAACTATGATAGGTTCACCATAAGTTGGGAATGACTTGAAAGCACAACAACAAACAAATCTTTAAGACAGAGGAACAAGTATGTAAAAGCGTAGGGTGTTCAGGTCAGACCATTTCTTCATCTAACCCAGTATTGTCTACTTTGGAAGCAACACCTTGGTCTCAGGCATTTTTTTTAAGTCTTTTTTTCCTCTGACTTTTACAGCAGCAGAGGAATTAGGCAAGTCATTTTTTTCCTAGTGCATTGAAGTGCTGCAGAAAATCCCACAAGTTGGCTTCCTTGTTGGGCTGCTGATAAAGGCCCTGGAACAGAAGTAGAAAAACTTCTTACCATGCATCAGTGCAGTTTTACCTAACCATAACACTGCTGCATTTGTTGCTCAGGGCAAGCCATAGTTTATGCTGCTTCAACTATTAATTGTTCTGCAGATGATCACACAAATCAGAGTATGTTTCCCCATTTCTGATCTGTTTCTCTTCTACCCTTTTTGTTAGGCCCTGTTTAAGGGTTGCCAAGATTGACAATAAGCCAGAGGCAAAACGTAATTCTAGATTCCGATATAATGATAATCTGTGGGTCAAACAAGCCCTAGTTTGTAAGCCAACAATAAACTATGGCTTCAAACAGTCATTTGCAGCTGGCTAAGAAACCCTGCTTTGTTTGAACAAAGCAGCAATGCAGAATTTAACAAACCATAATCTTGCTTCCTATTAAATGCAAAACACAACCAATGAATTCAGTGGGAATTTCACAGGGAAGATTACTTAGCATCAGAGACCCCCCCCCCGCAAAAAAAACTACATAAGAGGAAAGTCTCTTCAATGTGATATTTATTGGTTCATTGGAAGTAATATGTGGTGCACAATGGCCAAGTGGCATTAAATAACAGTCACTATTCAGGGGAGATTAAGAAGCACCAGTTCTACAGCAAGCACTCCCAAGTTCCCGTACTACCCTGTGTTGTGAGATAGATCATTTTGTCACCTTGGCATACTAAATCAATCCTCCTCAAGTAAGACATTTGTGAGACAAGCCACATTGTAAGGAGGGATATTCCAAAGAGCCAATATGTGAGGGCATGCTGAGAGATAAGAGTGGGCTTGATGGATAATTAGCACAGTATGGAAACCCAAATTCTGCCAAGTGCCAAGATTGATTGGATCAGGTTTGGGGTATGGATGCAAAGATCTCTTAGTCTGAAGGACGTAGCACCAGGCGTTCTTACCAGCTATGACGAGGTGTATGGGAAATTGGCCACATGGGTGTCAAAAACGGGGGAATCAGCAGCTAAACCCATAAAGGGGAACCTCTGTGTTGCAAAACCTATAACCAAAAAGGAATAATAAGGAAAAAGGTAGAAGAAAGGCTGAAGCAAGTGTCAAAAACCCAGCACTGGAACTGTGCTATATGCCAGTGCCATCAGGTAAAGAGTCATTCTCAGAAATGATTATCATGCAGTCCTATACAAAGTCAAGCAAACCACACAGAGCATGAGGTTGCACACACGGGGGCTGGAAAGTGGTAATGGTAATGGTGCTGGTGCTTTTCCAGAAGAATAGTTTTATAACCATGGCATATTTGCAAATGTTGCTTTATTTCTGTGGCTGTTAAGGTTCAGAATTGGATCTGGAGGAAAAATATTCATCCAGATAGATGTCCCAGATAGAAGGAAAACAAGATTAATTCGTACTACCAATAAGAAACAGTCTCCTCACCTAGAATGCCAACTCCCCAAAATTGCCACAAGCAGACCTAACATAACTGCCAGATCTCTTCCAGATGCAGTAAATAATGAAGCTTTTTCTAACCATCAGATCTTCACCAAAGACAAAATGGCTTAATCTTAAACCAGAAGCAGGAATAAGTACTGGAAAGCATATGTACTATACCAGCAGAAAAAAGGAGACGAGTCTCCATGTGCTTATGGATGGTCCAAGTTTATTCTTTAAAAAGCCCAACATGATTTTAGTGCATATCAGTCCAGTTTATAATGAGAATGCAGCAGCAACTCCAGAAATTTCTACTGTAGATTGAATTTATGCCCCTGAAGAAGGCCAGTTAATATATGAACAGGCCAAAACGCATTGGGCTTTAAAGAATAAACTTTGGCCATCCATAAGCACATGGAGACTAGTGTCCTTTTTTATTGTCCATCTTGAACAATCTGTTATTGCCCAAAGGTATGATTCATTCTGAGAGGCATAAGAATCTAGCAATTCAAATGCTAAATCCTCTTTAACTAGGATGAGCAGGTCCAAATGCATAGGTATAACCTGAGAAGTTACACTTGAAAAGGTAAAATTCACACAGACACAGAAGAGTGCACACTCCCAAACTATTCTTTCTCTGTCTCTCTGCCCTTTGCAGCAGCCTTAAAATTGTCCCATGGCAGACATAAAAGGAATGGTCAGCAGCACAGCTTCCTCTTGCATTATTATTAACTTGGAAACTAGATGTAACTTAGTCGTCTAGATGATGGAATTTTTCAGGTGTAGGCAGAACTTCCAGAAGTTATGGACTACAACTCCCAGAATCCCCCAGTGGCTGAGGGCATTCTGGGAGTTGTATCCTAAATAATTTCCATGAGTGGAGGGTGAGCAGGCTGCAAGCTGCAACATAAGATTGGGAAACTGAGATCATTAAAAGAAGTTTCCAAGTAAACATACTTAGGCCCTTTTCACATGACATTCTTATAGCGCGATTATTCCACTTTCAACCTCCTAGGGAATCCTGGAGTTTGCAGCTTTGGGAGGGGCCACCCGGCCCCTCCCAAAGCTGCAAACCCCAGGATTCCCTAGGAGGTTGAAAGTGGAATAATCGTACTATAAGAGTGTTGTGTGGAAAGGACCATAGAATTCAACCGTTAAGCAAAGTTTTGGTTTTAGTGACAGGAAGAGGAGGGAGGCTCCAGAGAGGGCCAAGAAAGAAAAATGATGAAGGATTTTGAAGACTTTAAGAAATATGGAAAATGAGATGTCCAAATAATCTTGCTCATATTTAGGTTCTCAGTCACTTTCAGGCAAGTTTTCAAAAAGTTAGGATCAAAGAGGAAAATCTCACATTGAACTGTTCTTCCTGCAACTCAAAGGAAAACAAATCAAATGAAAAAGGAACCAAACCTGCAGGGGCCCGAGCTGTCAAATTCTACCACAGCAGTAATTAATAGTACCTAAGAGATGCTTAACAGAGGACTAGCCATGTTCTTGAAAGTTAGAAATGCATCTGTAAAGTTGGATAGCTAAGGGCATTCTTACAGCATACTCCTATTCTAAAACATCAAGGAAATTATGAATAGTAATGATGTAGTATATACAGGCTTCCTACTTCCTCTCCATTTCTCTTCTAAGGGCCTTTACACACTACCCTTATAGGCCCTTTCCACACAACGATGCTCTTCCGTGTCATTGTGCTGCAAATCCAGATCCAGAAAGGAGCACATCAGCAACACTCCCCTCTGCACCTGCTTGCTCCCTGCAGAAGGGAGCGAAATAGCTCCTCCCTCCCTTCCTTAGTGCAATCAGGCACTTGGCATTTCTGTGCCAAGGCAGGAAGCATCACAATCACACTTCCACAGTTTCTGCAGGACAGTACGTACAGGAGTGCCATGCAATAGGAGATGTAATGTGGATTTTTTTTTTCATTTTTCAAATACCGCATGAGTGCAACACTTCGCAATGGGATGGCAGCAGGACAGTAACGACATTGTGCAGAAGCACAACCTGCCGATTGCTGCTGTCCCATCGCAGAAGCAGCATAGTGACGTCATGCGGAAAGGGCCATAGTGCTACTATTCCAGTTTCAAAATCCCATGGAATCTCGGGGTTTGTAGTTTAGGGACAGGCCTTTAGAATTCTCAGCCAGGGAGCTCTTTGGCCTCAGCAAACTGCAAATCCCAAAATTCCACAGGATGCTGAAAGTGGAATAATAACACTATAATAGTACAGGGAAGAAAGGCCCCAAGTTAGGAAGCCTTATCCTACTGATCCTTCAGTAACTCACCAAGCCGCCATTATGTTCCTCATTCCATTGTGTTGCATCTTTTTTAACAGTTTGGCCAGAAGCGCCTCAAAGAAGTCTGTGTGCGTTATCTTCAGACTAGGCATGTAAATCATATATTTTAAAGAATCTATTATTGGAAGAAAAGTTTTATTCATGTTATATAGTGGCTCTGTAGCAGAGATGGAAACTGCCAGACCCTTCTGATGGTGTTGGACGCCAATCGCAGCAGTCCATGCCATTGTAGCCAATGGTGAAGAGTGATGGGACTTGTAGTTCAGCTTCTGAAAGGCCTGTTGCCCAGATCTGCACCAGTTCAACAGGTCACTGATAGGGGAGAGCATGCCCACTTCTTGGACTGCCATGCATCCACTATGCTTGGTTGCTGCCAAATCCTGCTTGTCAATTCCCTTAAGAAACTAAATGTTACCTGCATGAGCAGTATCTGAGAGTCTGGCCACTAGGAACAGGCAGCAGACACGAAGAACAGGTGAGACAGAAAAATGCAAGATGAATGATGAAGTGGCCAGATATTCAAGAGGCCTATTCTAGCCCACTGGCCACCTATTAAGAAACTGGGTCCAAAAGCATTTGAATGAAGATATAACTGGCAACAGTACTAGTCAAGGCAGGTTATCCATCTCTATCCATTATACTTCTTCTTAGATAATTTGTAATAATAACTGATCAAGAGAAACACCTCCTTCTGTGCCAACATTAAGCTAAAGTAATTGTAGTACAAAAGGAAGGGCTATAGCCTACATGATCTTCTCCAATCAACTACAGAACCGTATAGGGCCACCAACTGAGAAACTATTTCAGGTCCTATCGAGACATCAAAGTCAACTTGCCCTAAGTTGTATCAGTCTGTGGAATAGATACCTGGGTTCAGTTTCCTGGTGTGCAAGTGAACCATATAGATACAGATTTAGTATGTAGCAGAAGTAAATCTGGCCTGGAGATTTCTGTTCTGTTGTCTACCATATCAAGGGTAGTCCTGCCAACGCCATGCAGAGAAATGGGAAAAATCAAGATGGAGTAAATTTTGCTTATCTGCAGAATCACTATGGTCAACATGAGAAAACCTTTAAAGTTTACCCACCCACCTCCACACACACACATTGTTTGCAAGCCCAGTTGTACTCTGCAAAGTCTCCCAAAAGCATGATCCTGCTTTAAAACAAGACATATGCTTTCTGCCAATCTTGCTTTAACAAAAGATCATAACTTTATTTTGTAGCTGCTATGCCTCCAAAATTCAGCCACACAGGGGTAAGATCAGTAGCAGTGGTAGTAGAGGGCAGTCCCTAGTGTGGGTTCAAGGAGAAGGCATTCTGCTTACCAGAAGTTTCCCATCTCCAACCTAGAGACTCTGAGAGAACTAGAGAGGAGAATCAGAACTTCGAAGACATGCCTTGCTCTTATGATTTCCTGGAGAGGATGTGAATAAAGGCAACAGGAAAACAGTGTTCCCTGCCTACCAAGAAGGCTCTCAGAATTTAAGGTGGAAAGGAAGAAGTTGTGGCTTTCCTTGATCAGTTAAGATGGCAAGACATGAAGTGCCTATACTTGATGGATGGGGTTGCCATTGCCATGGCTGAGGCTGAGTGAAGGATTCTTAAGGCAGAGGGTATAAAATGTTAGGAGAGAACAAATGGAAGTAAAAACAAAATGGCTGCTAGTAGGACAGGTCAAGTGCAGCAGTAACTTCCATTTAAGTGGAGTGGTGAATCAACTGCTGGCTTTAGTCTGATCCTTAAAAGACACTTCCATGGTATTAAACACTGTCCCTACAATATGTTCACAAACCTTGCACAGCTCCTTTAAATTTGGACTAAAACTTAAAGGAATTTACCATTTCACTCAGAGGAATTCATCTCAGGGGAAGTCACCTGCCGCCACTGCCAAAGTGAAGGTGCCAAAGACAGAGTTGTTAAAGGTAATTAAAATGTGAGCACAAACATAACCACTGGAAACCTGGATCTGAGAAGCTACACCTATAAGAAATTATCTTTAGCATCCATAAGAAGCTACAGCTTCTGCCAGCTAAACTTACATGCCACTGGATATTAGACATAGTAACTATGTCATTGTGTTGATCCATCAAAACAAATCCTAAAATCTACAGATAGCAATCTCTATGGCCATTTCCGCACCAGCCTGTTATAGCGCTATAGCGCCACTTGCAACATCCTGCTGGCCCCTCACAAAACTGCAAACCCCAGGATTCCATAGGATGTTGCAAGTGGAATCATAGCACTATAACAGGCTAGTGCAGAAATGGCCTTTGTGTGGATTTTGGATTACATATAGCACTTATATTGGTTAGCAGGAAGTAATCAAAACCCATTCATTGTAGGGAATTAGAATTGTTGAATGCAGGCATTTCCCTTTATTTATTTATTTATTTATTCATTCATTCATTCATTCATTTATTTTAAACCGTTTTAGCTCAGCATGTGTGAAAGCAATACCTATGTGCTATTGTATACTCTCAAAATCATTTGGTCATCTGCCTTTCTCACGTATATGACAGTGACTTGTATTCAGTACATACAAAGGGAAACCCAACAGTATTCCTGACTGAGAAGAGCAGAACTGACTTTGATGCCTTTTCATACCACGTAGAACTTACTGGAAGGGGAAAATATGAGTGTGGGGTTTGCTCAAGAAGATCATGAAGTGAGTAGAGGAGAAGAAGGCTGCTTTGGAAGCAAGCGAGAGGAGGTCAGATAACTTGTTAAGGACTTAAGACCATGAGATAATGTCTCAGCAAGACCCAAAGTTCATCTGGTTCAGTAAAGGGGCTACCATTTCAGAGGTCTATGAGTTGGCTCTGAAAGGAGAAAGGCAAAGTAATGTTACTTGTAAATAAAACTAAACAAGTTAGTTTAGGATTAAGTCCCAAAAGTTCAAAGTTTATCAGATTGGAGAAAGGAGGCTACCACATTAGAGACATATGAGTTGCCTCTGAAGAACAATTATTTCTGAAAAGCAAAGTAATGTCACTTCAAGGCTGCTGTACAAGAACTCACCTAGGATTAAGACCAACTGAATTCTGTGGAGCTTACTTCTGAATAAACATCTATAGATTTAGGTTGAAAGGTTGTGATCATGTTCCTTCAGTGTTAAGAACCAGTGACACACCAGATCAATCAACATCTATAGATCTGGGTTGAAAGGTTGTCATCATGTCCCTCCAGTGTTAAAAACTAATGATAAACCAGATCAATCAACTTGTTAATGGCCTCTCTTTTTTTTTTCCTAGTGTTTTTGTACATTTCTTTTAAAATGCAATCAATAATCTATTTTGTATTTTTTCTTCCTGGGTGCACTTGTGGAAATTAAGGAATCTGATTACATGTAGCATTTGTACAGCATTTCCAAGTGTTCAGAGTGCCTTACATGCATGTATCTTGTTGCTATCCTTACAACAACCTTGTAAGGGAAGTCAGTGGTATTACCCCTCATGTCACAGGGTTGGGGAGTGGGGAATGAACTACTGAGAGACTGAGGTTGAGAGAGGGAGAAAAAGATGATTGGCTAAGGCCATTGGGTGAGTTCATGGCAGAGGCAGAAACCAGAAACTTACTGATAGTAGCTCCCACTTATAATCTTGAGGCAGGATATTTTCATAGAATCTCTGTAAGGAATGATTGGTTGCAGTGTCAACAGACAGAATTAAATGGTGACCAAACATCTAGTCCTCTTTGGTGTTTCTGGGATGGTGTCGCCTGGCTGGATTTGCCAAAGATCAAGAGTCTGCTATTTTGAACAGCCGTTGAGTTCTATGGACCTCATGATCATCCTCAAGGTTTTAATTTAAGCAGATCTTGCCACACCAAGGCCTCACAAATCCTCTAAAAGAGAATACATACAGGATGGAAGAGGACCTTACTGAGCAACACGGGAGAGGGTGTGGTAGAAAGAGAGGAGGCACTAGAAGAGCAGAGCAGGAGGAAGAAAAGTGGCATTACCCACTCCCCAGCCTGTGGGCGGTTATTGCTGGGAACACAACCAGGCTGCCCTTAGGAAGGCTAGAGGTGCACATTAAGGGGTATAACTGATTTGGGAAGCCTGGTAGACAGTGCAGGAAGGCTGTCAGAGGTAATAAGTATCATCAACTTCATCATCATAAGTAAGGCCAGTGCGGCTTTGTGAGGAAATGGGGGGGAAATCTGCTGCTGGGACTTCTTCTGCACATTGCTTAGCTTTAGCGCCTGTCTCCGTGGCATCTGGGAGGCACCAGGCG
Organism: Iguana delicatissima; assembly: GCA_948472985.1. NCBI lineage: Eukaryota > Metazoa > Chordata > Lepidosauria > Squamata > Iguanidae > Iguana > Iguana delicatissima. Next base: position 2,433,145 of record CAOKZL010000159.1, on the reverse strand, counting down.
TGGCCAGCATCACTTCTCTATCTCAGCCCTCTGTTCTTTCCTGGATTCAGTCACCACCTGCAGGAGACAAAAGGGCAGGCCACAGGATCACACCAAGGCATGGTGACTGTGGGGACAGACAGGACCCTGGGAGTGGGAAAAGAGCCAGTATGTGTAGTGGTTTGAGTGCTGGACTAGGACTTGGTAATGGAGTTGAAATTACCCTTGATTTACTCTTGTCTCTAGTCCGCACATGGTCAATAAGGGGAGTGGCCTCTACCTGCACTGAAATCCCTCAACACCATCTTAACTGGCAACATCTCAGACAGATTCTAACATCATCACCATTTCCCTCCTGTATGATTTTTAACATCTTTGCCTGATGAAGAAGGTAGTGAAGCTTCAAAAACTTGTATAATATATTTTATGCTTTGGACTTGGCCCAAAACAGACATTGCAGCTTTTGGATTTTGGATTTTGTTGTATTTTGCTGCACAGCCAACATGGCTATCCCTGAATATTTTTTCCCCTTCATTTCAAAATACCAAATTTAAGTGCAACAGGGGAATTCTAACCAAGAGGGAACCAAAGGACTGAGACTTAATTCTTTGAGGTTTTGTACCTCCAACGAAGATAAAACTCTTTCACTGAACTACAATTTGGTAAGCTTTACCTATACAGTACCTAAATGCCTATAGAGATCACTGAAGCTGGTGAACAGAGGAATCTGGACTTCAGTCTATTTCATGACTCATTGCCTCCCCCTGCCATGACTGATGTAAAGGGGAACATGTGCAAAACAAGCTACTGAGTGCAAAATTATACCACCTGAATAATTAAAACAGGATCCAGAATTCATTTTTTTTAAGCCAGATACACCCAGTCTTGAACATAAAGCTGGCCAGGATCAAAAGGTGACCTAATTCCAATCTCATGCAATAAGATGACTGGGAGAGAGGCTGACATATTAGCTGTATTCTTGGAGTTGTAATCCAAAGTGAAATTTTCAATGCTCTTCTCACTCTCTGTCATAGCCCCCACATGCACAAGCATGCACGCCTGTGCACACACACACTCCCATCCCTCCCAGCATGGGAAAAAGGGAACAAGCTCACCTCTCCATCACGGGTCTCAATGGTTTTGATCAGCACCGTCTTTCTGGTATGGGTCTCTACGACTGGCTCTGGCTCTGGCACTACAGAGGAGAGAAGTACTAAGGAGGGAGGACCACACTGCCCTCAAGGTAGCCCTCTCCTTCCTTACCCTTCCATCTCCTTAACTTAAAAAAGATCCCTCCAGGTTGAGATGGGCAATCAGAAGTGGGGCACAGGGAGAGACAGAGGCACTGGTGGTGTCTTCCATGTCTGTTCCCAAGGGAAGCAGCAGCAAGAAAGAGTCTGAGCTCAACAAGTCTGTGCTGGATAGGAAAGGAGAGAGGAGGGGAGTCTACACAGCACAGCCTAGCCGCTAACCAGTGCATTCTGAGCAAAGTCAGTCCTAAATCAGCTCCAGGCAGGGGTAATCACCAAAATGGTGCACAAGGAGAGCATCAGGAAAACATAATCACTCAAGTTTACACAGACGCACAGAACTTTACTCTTAATCTTGGGAAAAAAGTACTTGCAGCTCTCACCATCTCCCCAGTCAGCATGGTCAGTGGTGGCTGTGCAAGCTAGGGATGCTGGAAGCTGTAGTTCAAAAAAATAAGCTCCAGCTTATTTTTTCACAAGCTCTAGCACCAATGACAGACATATGGTTGTGCCAGCTCTTCCAAAAGCCCAAATCCCTGTGCAACAGCTTGCCCATTCCATATAATGAAGCTATATAGGCTTACCTGTTGTTTTGATGCTGAGGGATGCCATGGATTGGACAGGTATTGTAATCCTGCAAAGAACACACAGGTGAGACAATATGCTTCTGCAGTATAATATGCTTTTGCAAGCTATCTCCTAGGCTTCCCCTTCAAAACTCCTCTTCATCCTATACAGACACCTTCCCTTCCCCTCCCCATTCATACAAAAATGCATTGAACCCTGAGAAGGAATAGGGCTACCCTTCCCAACACCTCATTTGGACCCCTCCCTTGCTGCCTACCTGACAAAGTCTATTTGAAAAAAACAGGTGAAGTGACATGCTACAAAGCAAAGCATCCAATGTACAACCATCTGGCATTTTTGTTTCCACAAAGTACCATGTAAGCATTCAGGCATTCTAAGGAAATGAAGAGAGTAGGCAGCTGCAGTGTGCGTGTGAGTGCGAGTGTGGGGTGAGAGACAAAGTCAGAGCAGGGATGGCTAGATGAATGTATGGGGTGGAGTGCATCTGTGTGAGAAAGAGAGTATGGTGGGGTGATCTTTTGGGAAGAACCACTGGAAAGTGATGAATGTATGGGGTGGGGGTGCATGTGCGTGAGAAAGAGAGTATGGTGGGGTTATCTTTTAGAGAAGAACCACTGGAAGGCAATCCTGTCATAGAGAGAAGGAAAGAGTGTTGGTGATGGAGGTGGATGGTTCTGTAAGGTAAAGTGAGTGTTCTGATGATGAACTTGGATAAGACAGAATGTGCCCGTGTCTGTATGCACACAGTTATGTGTCCGGGAGAGAGAAGGATTTGAAAGAGTGAGTCGAAGTTTCCTGTCTGTGAAAGAGATGTAGTAGAAAACTGAATTCTTTGGTCTAGTTTGGGGCTCAGACTTCACCTCTGCCTTGTATTCAGTTTATTAGGTAAATTGTGTGTCTCTTCACCATATCAGTTTGCCTCCTCTGAAATGGCCAGGTCCACCACCGCCGCCATCTTGTCACAGTGCTCATGACACAAAATTCCAGATATACCCAGAAAGGTTGGAGACCTCTTCTAGAAGGGAGTTCCTATCGCTGGTTACTCACCTGCTCTCCTCCCCCTCTAGCAGCTTGCGGTAGGTGGCAATCTCAATGTCAAGAGCCATCTTGACGTTCAGCAGATCCTGGTATTCCCGCAGGTGCCGTGCCATCTCTTCCTTCATGTGCTGGATCTCCTGCTCCAGCCGTGCCACAGTATCCTGATATGAGCCCACCTCAGCCCCATATTGGTCCTCCAGATCCCTCATCTGCCTCAGCAAGGCTTCATTCTGGCAAGACAAATAGTATTGGGGTTTAATTTTAAAAAATACAGCTTGAGCCCAGGCACCTTATGCAAAAGCCACAGTCCTCAAAATGCTGATGAGCAGGTGAGTGAGCCTGCAGACTCAGAGTTAACAACTGGCTTCCCAGAGCATCAGACAAAAGCAAAATCTGTTTGTTTTTTTCCCTCGGGGCTACCCTGAGGAAGAGGGCAAGAGACAAATGCTAGCATGGGGTTGGGGAGGCTACTCACTGTTCCTTTGAGCCCATCCACCTCACAAGTGAGACTCTGGATCTGGCGCCGAGATTCATTCATCTCCTGTTTGGCCTGGCGAAGAGCCTCGTGATTCCGGTTGGCTGCATCCGAGAGGTCAGCAAACTGAAAGAAATTAGGGGATGGGAGAAAATTGTGTCAAGACAAGAGGAGGAGCCCCAGGAGCAAAGGAGGGGTGGTATTCCTGCTAGTCAGAGGCACTTGCCTCTGTCAGTCAGAAAGGACGGTTGAGTGAACCTGGGAACCACAATGAAGCCAGCCTGAAACAGTGGACGCTCGCATATCTAGGAATGTGGGGAACACAGAAAGCTGCCTGAGAGTAAGACAGTCCATACTCCACTAATCTTCACCTAGCCCAGGACTCTGACTGGCACCCCCTTCTCAAGGTTTTAGGAAGAAGTCACTCCAACCAAGGGACACTTTCCCCTTCTAAACTGCAAGTACTGGGGATCCTCTCCACACTACCAGTGAGTAATGGTCCCTGGTCCATAATTGCACCAGACATCTGTCTTGTCTGTCATTCTCATCTGTCTGGTTTACCAGTCATCTCCCTCGTGGAACTCATGGGGCTTTCACAAGTTTATCCTCACAGCAACTCCATAGAGTGTTTCATGATCAAATAGACATCTGAACCCAGACTGCTCCAATACTATGCAGGTTCTCTATCACACACACACCATAATCCCCTCTGATTTAGGCACCTTGGATTTGTACCACTCTTCAGCCTCCTGAAGATTCTTGACAGCAATGCTCTCGTATTGGGTGCGAATCTCTCGCAGGGCAGCTGTCAGGTCCGGCTTGGCCTGGTCCACCTCCACTTGCACCTGCTGCTGGCTGTGGATGGTCACCTGCATGTCGTTCATCTCCTACATGTGCCAGGCCCACAGGGGGACATGTCAGAGGTATACAAGGATGCGTCAGTTGTGGGAATTGATGGGTGCATATATAAGGTCAATTGTGCATGGCTGGGCCATACAAGGAGAGCATGCAGAAAATGGGGAGCACAAAAGACAAAGATCTACTTCAACACACGTAAAGCATGGTGACACAACACATGGCAATGAGACCTGCAAAACCACCACAAAAATTGCATTGCATGGAAATAAGGATATCAAAAGAGAGTCGCCCACCCACAGAGGAACTGTCACACTGACAGACTAAAACAAAACAAAACAAAACAAAAGCAAACCACCCACATTGTGACTGAGTTTCTCAGTGAGATCAGCTCTGCACACCTACACACCCAGGCCAGAATCCTGTTGTTAACACATGTACACTCTCGGCAAACATGTCCTTTCATACTTGTTGCACAAGGAGCTATTTAGAGGCTTCTAAGTAGCTCCCCACCTCCACCCTGCAAACCGACTGCAAATAGCAGGCTAAGACATTCAGTGGGTATTTAATGGCTGAGGGAGATTGTGGGGAAGCACAGCAGTATCTGGGAGGAAAAAGCAGCTCTCTCCCTCTTGGGTCTCAATGTACTTGCTGGAAATCTGGGAGGAGGATGGCTGCTGTTCCCTTGTGGCTGCAGAAGAGCAGATCAATGGGTGCTGGTGTCCTGCGGGGGGGGGGTTAACTAGGAAGTGGGTAAAAATGGGGACATTGCTCCCTCTTAAAAATTCTGTCTCCAATGAAATTTTCCTTCAGTCCCCAAATTTCTAGCATTGCAGGCAGTAAGACATTGAAAATTATTCAGAACTAGGACTCCTCTATTTTCTGTGTTCTCATTCCCTTAGTCATTTTTGCCAGCCTCTTTTCTTTGGAGGCCTAAATGTATTTCTAAATACTCCACTGAAGTGTTAAGTTGTTGTCAGTGTTGCGTGTCTTCAAATCATTTCTGACTTACAGTGATTTTAAGACAATACCTATCATGGGGTTTGCTTGGCAGAATTTGTTAACAGGGGGTTAGCCCTCGCTGAGAATGGCTGAGAGAGTATAACTTGCCCAAGGTCATCCAATGGATTTCCATGGCCAAGCAGGGATTCAAACTCTGGCCTCCCAGTGTTGTAGTGCAACACTCAGACCATTACACTATGCTTATTGCAGTGCTAGAAATTTGTGGGCTGAAAGAAAATTCCACTGGGGGAATGACTTCTTATTTGGAGGGGCAACATCTTCATTTGCCTCACCCTCAACACAGACTCTTCCCCAACCATTAAACTGTCAAGAGAATACACGCTTGATATTTTGAGCACAGATACCAAAGAATTTGAACCGTGCAACATATAATCATGAACATAAATGCTGACAGAAAATCTTCGGCCACATATCCATGGGTGGGGCTACGGAAACAACTGAATTTTGGCTTAGCCTCCACTAGATGGCGAAAAAGTGACATGCCTTCTATTTCAGGGTTTTCCGGACATCATGCATGTGTACCTTGTCTGGAGTCCAGCTTTTCCTACTCAACTCATTCACAAACATAGCATCCAAGGTAGTTTTCATGCTACTTTGAATATTCCTTTTTTAGCAACCAGATGAGATACAAATTAATAAATCAATGCAAAAATCAAGGTGCCATCCATCCTGATGCCAGCCCTACCTCTTCATGCAGTTTCTTGAGGAACTCAATTTCATCCATGAGGGATTCAATCTTGCGTTCTAGCTCCAGGCGAGAAAGGGTAGCATCATCCACATCCTGCCACATCAAAGAGGAGAGAAAAACAAACGAGGAGAGTCAAGGGTAACTGATCCATCTCTTTCCATTTTTCACATAAAATGTAGAAGGTACAGTGAAGGACAAGCAGTAGCCATGCTGGCGCGGGCAGAGGTGAGGTCATGGGACATGATTCCCTGGCTCAGCCCAACTAGGGAATACTATGGAGCTGCCAAAAATGGCATTCAAGGACTAGGCCTGAGCCATGACATACAAGTGGTGTGTGAGAACAAATGTGCAGGTGAACACACTCACTATATGTGAGTGTAAGATCAAAGACATATCTGAAGAACCGTATTCTCCCTTATGAACCAGCCTGGGCTTTGAAATTGGCTGGAGAAGCCCTTCTCTCTGTCCCACCACCTCCACAGGTATATCTGATGGGAACACAGGAGAGGGACTTCTCAATGGCTGCTTCCAGGCTCTGGAACTCCCTTCCAAAAGAAGTCAGACTGGCCCCTCCCTACTTTCTTTCCGTAGTCAAGCAAAGACGTGTTTATCCCAACTGGCATTCAGTGTGTGATTATGGACTGTCTGATAAAAAGTGCTGACCATTTTTAACTATGCAAAATATATGAATGCTTGAATTTTAATTATGTATTTAAATTTTATTTTAATTATTATTTGATTAATTAATTTGGGTTTTCACTTTTGATTTTTAACATTTTTTTTTAATTATTGTAAGCAGCTGAGTCCTTACCAGGAAAAAATCAGAAGGATGAGGATGTGACCAATGTGCAAAGGGACTGGTGGCATGCAAAGATACTGGTGACAAGCATACAAGCACACCTCCCACTGGCTCTACCTCATCTATGAGTTTACTCACCTTGCGGAAGAGAACCAGGTTATTCTCAGCATCTTCACGCTTGTGTATTTCCTCATCCAGCCTGTAGAGGGCAGAAAGCAACAAGGAGGTGCAAACAGGACATGCCTTCTTCCTACTGTGTAGGAGGCGAGACTGCAACCCGGACTCTGACCACACTCCGGCCTACCATCACATCCCAGCTCCCCGATCTTATGTCAGAAAGAGTTATGTGTTGTTGTTTTTTAACCTTTCTACCATTTGGAATCGTATAAACTTGGACTGTAACTTCTCCTTGCTGCCACCCACTAATGCACATGTTAGAAAAGCTGGGGGGGGTTTTCTTACAGCTCCCCAAATCCCCCAGCCAATTTGGCTGGCAGCCATATTGGCTGGCAGATTCTGGGTGCTGCAGTCCAAATGAAAGAAACTTTTTCAAACTCTGTCATTGTGCTGAATTCTTTGTCAGAAATGTGAAATAAACTTATCCAGTTACTTTCTGTTTATTGTATGCTTGGCACTGTGTGTTTATTTGCTGTGTCTTCAAGTTGCCGGTTGACTTACCGCAACCCCATTAATTTTATAGGGCTTTCTTAGGTAAGGAATAGACAGATATGGATTTGCCAGTTCTTTCCTCTGAAATACAGCCTACAGCACCTGTTGTTCATTGGCAGTCTCCCATCCAGTAGTAACCAGGGCTGACCCTGCTTAGCTTCCAAGACAGACAGGATCTGGTCCCTTTCTGTCGGCACTATATAGAAGAATAAACAAACAACATACCCATCCAATGCAGTTGAAATACAACTACCATTATCTCTCAATATTAGGTATGAGATCTAGGGTTGATGAGAATTGCAGTCCAATGTTACTGCAGAGATGACTCTCCACAACCCGAGAGAAGGGGCAAGGCAAAGAGATAAGTATGACTGGGGAGATTTGGTTGGAGGAGAAGATGCAAATCAGGTGAAATTAAACTTACTCCAGAAACACTTCACAGGTATTAACATTTCTTTTATGGGTATCCCATTCTTTTTGTGGGGGAGTTAATATCTACTATATACCTTTGGATAAAATTGAAACTTTTTTCCAAAGAGCAAGTGGCAGTTCCCATATGGTCACACCCTTCTCTTCCTGATCCACTGCCCAATCTTCTACCCACCCATATATACCCACAACTAGGAAGATGAAAGTATTGAAGAGGGGCAGGCTGGAAGGTGGGCAGCTCCCTTGCTTTGCACACGTAAAGGAAAAACCCCACATCAGAGCTCATTTCTCTTCCAGGCTTCCAGTCCCATATGCTGCTCTCTCTTCTCCTCTTCTCCTGCTCCTCCATCTGCTGCAGCATGCTCCATGCCAGGATGCGGAAACACAAACCCCACCCCATGGAGCCTTGGGGGAAATGCAGTCTTGGTTCCCCTTCCCTGTGCTTTGGTTCCTCCCATATATCTCTGTCTATGGGGTAATGGCCACAGTGAGATCTGGACAAAAGCTCTCCCCTCCCATGATGAAAAAGCCTCATAGAATCAGATGGGGACCCCCATGTGAAAACTGCCTCCTTAACTCTAAGAGACAGCTGCAAGTACCCCACCCACACTGGCATCTGCTGTACTTGACTCGTTTGCCCATTCATACCCAATTCTACTGTGTCACTCCTCCATTGCCACCCCTCGCCTCCAGAGCTCGTCAGTTATTGCAGCTCCCTAACTACGCCCCTTTGCTGACATCACCACCTCACTCTACCAAGCTCTACAAAGAGCCACACCCTCCTCCCTTTCCTGCCACACCCAGACATCCCATGGGGTGCCACAAAGCCAAAAGGGAAATGGTCCAAACCATGAAGGTCCACCCCTCCTCCTGCCACACCCCACCACCCTCTACTGGTTGCTCCCAAGGACCTTGCTCTACTGCCTCACCCTATAGGGGGGTCAAGCTCTTTTTTTCTTTCCCTGGATGCCTGGATGTTTTTGCTTGCTGTATTTTGACATCCACCCTTGCCCCGTGATGTCTTGCTGGACATATCCCATTAGTGGAGCATCTTCATCGCCACACCCTTTCTACCTTCCTCGTTGGCTCACCTCAAGGACCAATCAAGAATTATACCTGTTTTCTGCATGCACCACTTCTTTGGGGATGTCAGCTAGAAGTCCTCTTCCACTTTATTTGTATCCCCGTTCAAACATCTTCTTTACTTGGTACATGCATTTTACACTTCACCCTCCCTGAAGTTCTGGGCAAAATATAACATAAGCATGGGAGGAGGCATAAAACTGCATCCTTCCTGAACCATCTTTTCTAATCCCAGATTCCAAGTCTTGAGTCCCAGACCTATGGGGCTACAAATGCCTACTCAAAAGAGAGCTCCAGTGTATTCAGCTGGGCTCATGAGACAGAACCACTGATGCCTTTCTTTGCATTGGGAGATGAATGTGACTTATAGCCCAGGGTTACTCCCTGGTCCACTGGATTCTTCCATCGAGTTCAAAGGCTCAGAATGCAAAAGGAAAACTGTTCCAATGGCATTTGTGTTATATGCAGTTGGGATATTTGCTGTATGTACTGCGGGGGGGGGAGGACACATGACACAGATTTACCTGGCTCCTGTTTGTTTACTGATCTTGTAATACAGTGGAGAACTTATACATCTTTATTTTCAGCAGCTAATTGTTGTGGCTGTTTTGCATCTTTTTGTTTCCTTGACAGCTAGAAATTAAGGAAGCAAACACTAGAGGATCCCAGCTACCTCCTGTACTTTCTAGGGTCTGTCCAGCACCAGGGCTGTTTCTCACTGCTGCTCAGGATCAGAGGCAGAAGACAGGGGTTGGCTGGCTCTCTGGCGTAGTCTAGGAGTCACCACCTTTTGGAGGGTTAGCCCCCCGCTCTGCCTATCTGGAACACCCCATTGCTTGTAAGAAGACTAGGGATCCCAACTGGAAGAAGTGCTCCCTATCCAAAAGTAGAAGAACCGGCTGAGATTACTGAATGATAAAATGATAGCGGGAAAAGACACTCTGTATGTGTTCAGAGAAAGACTCTTCACCTGCCCCATCATGGACGCAAAACTGAAACTGACCTAGAGGAAACTGACTGAAATGAAGTCCTGATTTATACAGACTGTATTCTCTTCCCCCTCACCCCCATACTAACCCTCTCAGAACCGACGCCCCCTCAGCATGAACTTATTCGCTCCCACTCCCCCTCGCTGAAAGTCCGCTAGAGAGGGCAAAAAAACCATCTGGGGAACTGGACTGTTCCCGTTGCCTTCCCTCCCTGGCGCCCCGAGGAAGACCGAGGCGTCCAGGCGGCGCCCCGCCCTCCCTGCCTCCCTTCCGGGGCTCTCACCTCTGCTTGAGGGCGGCCAGGTCCTCGGCCAGGTTGTCCCTCTCGACCTGGAGGCGGTCGCGGTCCTTGCCCAGGGCGTCCACCTGCCTGCGGAGCTCGCGGAGCTCGTCCTGGAAGAGGTCGGCGGCGCGCGTGGGCTCCTTGGAGCGGGCCTGGCTCAGCTCGGCCGCCAGGGCGGTGTTCTGCGTCTCCAAGAAGCGCACCTTCTCGATGAAGCTGGCGAAGCGGTCGTTGAGCTCCTGCAGCTCCTGCTTCTCGTTGCTCCGCGTGGCCAGGAACTCCTGGTTGAGCGCCTCGGCCACCGAGAAGTCCAGCTTCTCGCCGCTGTAGGCGTAGCGCGGGGCCGCGGGGGTGCTGGAGCGCAGGAGGAGGGTGCCGGCGCTGCCGGCGCCGCTCCCGCGGTAGCTGCGCAGCGAGGCCCCCGCGGAAGACGAGCTCAGGAGCCGCGTGGACGAGGAGAAGCGGGAGGAGGGGTAGGACACGGGCGACAGCATCGGCGGCGGGCCCCCGAAGGTGCGGCGGTAGGAGGTGGAGGCGCGCATGTGGCTCATGGCGCCGCTGGCGGGATGCGCAGAGAGAAAGGGATGGAGGGACCGGCGGCGGCCTGAGGGCAAGTCCGAGGGGAAGTTCTTGGCGCGGAGAAGAAGGCGCCGGCTTCAGGGCCGCCGCTTTATAGGCCGCCAAGTCGCGGACGGGAGGAGGGGGGCAGCTGGCTCCTCCTCTCTTGGATGCGGCCCAGAGCCCCGCATTGCAGCCCCATCATCTCCTGGCAGAGGGAACCCCCCAGCCCAGCGCGCCCTGCAAAGATGCTCCACTCCAGCGAGGGAGAGACGGAGGGAAGGAAAGGAAGCCAAGCCAAACCCGGGGGGCGGGGGGCTGGCCTGTCTCGTCTTAGCCCAGGTGGCCACCAGCGGGCTGCCTCCCTCTGCGGGAGGGAGCGTCGTGGGCAAACCACTCCTGATTTAGGTTTCTTCAGAAGTAAGTTCCGCTGCTGAAAACCGATGGAGCCTCCCCCGAAGTGAGCGTGCACAGGAACGGCAGCCGTAAGGGCCGCGTTGGGGTGCCAGGGACGGGCTCCCTACAATTCACCTGCAGGAGAAGAGATAACTCTTGAGGAGGGTGTGTGCGTCTTATTCCTTGGCAGGGAAGGGAGAGAATCGCAAGCGGCATTGAACTGATTCTCCTTCGCAAATTTGGCCAAGAAATAAAATGAGTGGGAGGGTTTAGTATGGTAGAGATTTGGAGACAGGGAGATAGGTCTGCTAAAAGGTGAGATCTACATTTGAGGCAGAAAACGACATGTATGTTCAATAAAAGTAACAAAAGAAGAAGAAGAAGAAGAAGAAGAAGAAGAAGAAGAAGAAGAAGAAGTAAAGATAGATTTTCTGTGGGACCCTGAACTGATCAGTTTTTTGAGCATGTAACATTATTCTTACCTAGTTTATATTTCATCATAAAGAAGAAACAGCATTTGCTTGTCTACTCAATAAGTTTTGTTGAGGAATCAATCTCCATGTTGGATATGGAAGCTTTATTCCCCAGAATGGGAGGTGGCCTATTGCATTTTATGGAGGAAATTGTGCAGCAAAGGGGAGGCAAAGTGTTGCCTCTCTGTCTTTTCTTTTTGCTGCCCATTCTGGTTCAGCAGGGAGAGGGGGCAACTTTTCTTCTCAGCAGGAACTCTTCCAGTGGGCCCAAGGCCTCTGTCAAACAGCTGCACAGCAGTTAACCCAGAACATTTGATAGATCTCCCTGCATTTACCATCAGGTCTCCCCTCACATTTGGAAAGATCCAGCAAGCATGAGATGATGGGCATCCGTGCGGGCACTCAAAATATGCAAGTCATGGGCAATGCACACAGTAAAGCTCCTCCTACATGTGCACAGAAGAGAAAGAGAGACACCCAAACATGCTGACTCACATGGCACTTCCAAAAGCTGTTCCAGCACCCCTTCCCACCCAGAGACCTTGCTGGGAACATGGAACTCAAGCGAGGGAGATGGATACGAGTACTGTCTCAACACCACTCAAGCCACATTTTCTGATCTCGTTTTCGTATCCAGATCAGAGCATGCTTATTCTGGTACTAATATATGTAACCGACCATGCCAGGCCATACCTATTTGGAGGGTGAGAGGCTGGAGTTTTGGACCTGGAAGGCTACACAGAGAAATATCTGACTGAAATCCTTTCTGCTGCTGTTGCTCTCACCACCTCCCACAGTTTTGGAGGTCAGCAGCTCCTTCTGCCCCCAAATCACTCCCTGCTCCACACCCACATTCACCCATACTGTGAATGTTTCTTGCTCCCACCCTTTGGGTCCTGGTGGCCTTGCTTTTTCTGTTTGTCCACAGAGGCCCCCACCACCCTCACACGACTTTTTGCTCACCTCATTTAGCTGTGCAACAGCTTCCTTTTAAAGTAGGCTCAAAACTGTGGAAAGTTTCATTTTGGAGCTACCTCTCCCAGAATCCCACAGTCAGCAGGACCACATAATAGAAGTTGTAGCACAAGAAAGTGACATTCCCAGGCTCTGGCTAAGGCCGCACTGCTGCTACCAGCTCTACACTGTCGCTTATCTCTTCATCATTTCCTTTTGGGTGGAGGAACCACCATTGGGCCTGACTATAGGTCCTCACTCCAAACAAGAACAATGAAAAGTTTTGTGGTACTTTAAAGGCTATAAAACAGCTAGATGGAAGAGCAATGCAAAAACTTAAATGTATACAAAATAAGCATAGTACAGCCATCTTCCCCAACCCTAGGTGACCTCCAGGTATAAAATATCTGGAAGGCACAAGACTGATGGAGGCTGATTTACAGAACAACTCAACTGCTATATTTGCTTACTGTTTGCTCCAATCCCCTTCTTCTTCCATGGAGGACTGTTCCCTCCCATATATCCACAAGTCCATTCCTGCCTTCTTGTTCATTACTGTTAGGGCCATCTAACATATTAAAATTTTTCTGCCAAAAAAGTACTTCGGTATGGGAACTGTCACATGAGACAAATTACACAGATGGAATGTGGTACATGTATGCCCTGTGATAAACAGAGCTTAGAAAAGTTACCTTCAGGGGGCTATAATTTCAAGAATTTCAAAGCCAATTAGTGGTGATTGATGGCTTGCATGTTAGTAGGGACAGGACATCCACTCCTGGTTTTAGTTGAAAGTGGCTGTTCAAGATGACGAAACCTGTTTCCAAAATATGTTCAGCCCCTTGGATAGTACCTTTAAAGTTTGCACTAAAACCTATAGGCAATGCACTGCCCCAATAACATGTAAATTGCCACTTTATCCCTCATGGCCACTGATCATGGTGGTTGAGGATTCTAGGCACTGAAGTTGTAACTTTTGCAGATTCTGTGCTTTATGAGCTTCCTGCATTGTCCTGAACAGCAGTTGTTTTTGTACAAAGGATGACTGTGCACGAGGCAATCCTTGCATGCTGGACTGGTTGATGTGTTTAACTATGAGTCTTTGCCGTTCTCACTCACCACACAGGTCACTGTTTTCCAGCCCTTTCTTAAAAGTTCAAGCCCCTCTCCCTTCCCACAGATGCAAGGTGGGGTACACCTGCCCTCCAGCCATTTTGGACTTCCTCCCAGCCTCAACCATCACAGACAAGGGTAAAGGATTATGGGAACCTATAGTCCAGAGTCCCTCGGGATCAAAGGTTCTCCACCCGTGGTGTATCCCACCACCAGCACTTGATGGCCTACAACTGGACAACTCACTTGGTGAACTGCCTCCAGTGAAAAGCATATGTCTGATGGGACAGGAACTTGTACTAAAACTGTAAATGTGCCTTTCAAGCCAGCACAGCTGTTTCATACAGGGAGGCCATCTTGTGGCCAAACCAGTCACGCAATCCACCAGCGCAGCAAAGAGGCACTCTCAGCAGGGAGAAAACTACCCACAGGGTTCGGCCAGTCTTTTAGCCACCTGCTGAGACTGCCAGTATCTAGGCTAATTAATGCTAGCTACACAGTTAATAGGTTCAGACAATGCCTGTATTTCTCAGTCTGTGAGGTAAATAGAACCTAGCAGACTTGGAGCAGAATAATGATGTCAACTGGACCTTTGAGGCCTAGAACAACCAATTTTATCTGGCAGATGTCTAGCAGAAAGTAAAGCCAAGCAGCCTAAATACCCTCAAGGCACCAGATCCCTTCTGCTCTTAGACACTAAGCAAGGTCAGCCCTGGTTCATACTTGGATGGGAGACCACCAATGAATATCAGATGCTGTAGGTGATATTTCAAAGGAAGGAACTGGCAAAACTACCTCTGAAATTTCTTGCCAATATTTCTAGCTGTATGTACTTTGGGCTAAGAGAACTGAACGTTCTGTGCCATGAAAAGCTGTTACTTGTAAGTTTAGATATTTGCTAAGTATGTATATGTCTGAGTTTTTAATCATTTTGCTGGCCATAAAGAAAGTTCAGGAGCACAGCTTGGATAATTTATCTTTTGGGACTATAAGTCTTAGGCCATTTCTGCACTACACTGTTACAGTGATATTATTCCACTTTCAACATCCTATGGAATCATGGGGTTTGCAGTTTAGGGAGGGACATTTAGAATTCTCAGCCAGGGAGCTCTTTGGCCTCAGTAAACTACAAACCCCAGAATTCCACAGAATGTTGAAAGTGGAATAATAGCACTGTAACAGTGTAGTGTGAAAATGGCAGCAGTTTCCTCCAGCCAGCACAGGCACTGATTATGGTTAGCTTGCAGGTTATGGGAGCTGTGGTCCAATGAGGGAACTTTCCCAAGTGCCTAACCTGCTTAAACTACCTGGTATTTTGAGGGTCCTACTAGGATGCTTATTTGGGCGCTTTAATGTGCTATTATAACCTTATTACCAAATATTTTCAAAGCCAATGTCTTTGAAATGTGCTTAGGCCTTCACTTTGGCAAACCTTCATGGAAGCAGGAACTGAAAACGCTGCTCTATGGGTGTTTAATATTAAGGTTGAACAATGGTGCAGGATTATATTTATAATCAGCATTTCTTCCAAGATGCACAGCACAGTTATAAGGTTTCCCCTCCATTCTATCCCCACAACAATCCAGTGAGGTAGGCTAGGTCAGAGTCAACCCAGTGAGCTTTATGGCTGAGGAGAGATTTGAACCTGGGTTTCCTCAGTCCTAACAGGAACACAGGAAGCTGCCTCATTCCAATGATACCATAAGTCCATCTAGCCCACTAGCAGGCTGTGATTCATCTTCATCTTCTCTGGAGATCATGGGTGATCTCCCAGTCAAGTACTATCCAGGTCCAACCTTGCTGAGCTTCCAAAATCAGACAAGATCAAGAAGGTTCAGGGTGCTAGGGTGCTGAATCTGACACACAGACTATTGCTGCACACTGGGTAAAGCAGGGCTGCAGAATGTGTAGGCTCCAGATGTTGCTGCGCATGCACTTCAACTCCCATTGGTCCCAGCCAGCAAAGCAAGTGGTAGCAAAGGATGGGAGCTGCAGTGCAAGAATATCTGGAGGGCCACATATTCCCCATCCCAGGGCTAGAGGCACTTAATTTTTGTTTGGCACTGTATAAACATCTAACAGTGTTGTAAGTGGATCCTAACAGTACTGAATTTCCAGGTTGGTGGTCTCTGTCTTCTTTCCCATGCACCCAATTAGTAGTTGTTATTAGTCGCAGCTTGGGAATTATTTTTGGACAACAGCTCACAATTTCAAAGAGTTTTGGACTACAACTGCCCAGGCTGGCTGAGGGATTCTGATAACTGTAGTCCAAAGGTAACTTTTCCAAGCTCTGGTATTCTTGTTTACAATGACTGATTAAAAAAGGGGGTTGAGAGCATTTCTAAGCATTTTGCAGACTTGACAGTATAATAACTACAAATAGCATCTCCACATCCCCAGGATAGCATGCAACTTGGCAGGGCTGGCAAAAAAACAAGCAGGACAATCAGCCTGGCAAGGTTTTCCAGCAAAACTCCATGGCTCTTAACAACTAATGGAGCTTAGCAAACAGAAAGAGAAAGAAAGGAGCCAAGAGACCTGAGCCTTCATCAGCAGGAAGTGCTGGGGCCCCTGAGAGAGATAGCCAGACAGCCAGAGATTAAAAGACAAACAAAAAATAAAACCCTGCCCTTACTATTATAGCAGTCCTTATTCTCCTGCTGTTTGAGGCTAAAATAATAACAACAATAATAATCCATCTTAGGAGCAGTTGATGCAATCAACAGAGGCAGAATACCCCTTGGTGAGCCTGTCCCTTGGGAGGGCTGCTTTCTACTGCGACAGCAGCTACCACCTTCTTTCCATGACAAGTGGTTTGATATAGGTATGAATTAGAAATAATAAAGTTTTTGGAGCAGTTGGGCACCATGGGCCTGCCAGGACAGCACTTTTAAGCCAAAGCCCAGGGCCCTCATGAACAGAATGAGTTATGGACATGTGTATATACAAATATATTGATGCTCAGTGTGTGCATTTGTGCGTGCATGTATGTGTAATGTGTATCCACAATCTACTGCAGGAACTGGAAATATACATCTGTCGCTATATTGTTGAACTGTAGCTCCCATCAGCCTAGCCAATGGTGTGGGAGTTAAAATCAAACAATATATGGAGAGCCACATGTTCCCATTTTTTGTTGCTGTGTCTCTTCAAGTTGTTTCTGATTTCCTGTAACCCTAAGGTGAACATATCACAGAGCTTTCTTGGCAAGATTTATTCAGAGGAGGTTTGCTGTTGCCTTCCTTAGAGACAGAGAGAGTGTGGGTCTCCCAGTGATCTAGTCTAACACTCAACCACTATACTATACAGGCTCTGCAAATTCTCATCCTTCATCTGAAAAGTCCCCACACACACACACACACATAAAGGCATTAAATGTAGAGTCTAACATTAGCTAACTGCACCACTGGTTGAGATGGTTTTCTCCATGCCAGTTACAGCTGTCTCCCTGCTGCATGCTTTTGCTGGCATGGAGAGCAGAGAGAGGCCATACGTGACTCAGCCACATGTGTCAATAACAAATAGCTTCACACAGATCACTTGGTAGGCATTTTTCAAAAATGCTTTAAACCATTAATGTGTTGATACCACTTTAACTACTATGGCTCCATCCTACAGAATATGGGAAGGTCATTTGATTGCTCTCCCCTAGAAATCTCTAGAGCATTCCCTGAAATTACAGCAGAGATTTCTAAGCATCTCACAAAATTAGGAATCCCAGGATTCCACAGGATGGAACCTTTGTGACTGAAGTGATCTTAAAGTGCTATAACTGTGTGACAAAAGATATGTTGTTGTTGTGTGCTTTCAAGTTCTTTCCTACTTACAGCGACCCTAAGGAAGACCTTTTACAGGATTTTCTGGGGCTGAGATGTGTGACATGCCCAAGATCACCCAGTAGGTTTCCACGGCCAAGCAGAGAATTGAATTCTGGTCTCCAGGGTTGTAATCCACTGCTCAAACCACTATATCACACTGGCTCTCAGTAAAGAATATACCCCATGTCAAACAAAGTTTTGTCTGTAGCAGTGCTTTTGCCTACTGAAACCATCACAGGTTGTGTGAATGGTTCCCAGGATACATGGATTCTGTCTGACCTCCTGTTAAGTTGTGCATACTCAGGAAGAGTGTCTAGGGAACATGAACAAAGGGAAGCCAGTGGGGCAACCAGGAAAGCTGGGTGCAAATTCTGGCTTGGCAATGTCTGGCTATCTGGACAAGATGTTCCTCTTTCCTTTTTCTCTCAGCTGAAATTCTTTACCTCTAAAACAAGACATTATGAATGACCTGCTAATGTGAAGAGCAGAAAGGCAATTACTGTAAAGCTTCTGGCGCCTCAGAATGTGCTATAAAAGATTATAAATAGAAGGAAAATGCGTAACACAGATCTTATGGGGCAGAACAGAAAGCGCCTGGCCAGTTCTACTGCTTCTGCCCTGCCAGAAAGTGGTCTGAGATTCAGTCCCACTTCTGATTAGGCAAATAGTGGCAGATTATTTATGATGATTCTTTATATAGAATATCTTCTGTCCATGCAGAATGACAAATACAGGTCTCTGCTCTGAAGCACTTCCATTTTAAATGCAATTCTAAATTAACATGTGAGCAGGCAGTATGTAGGGGTGGGAAGAATGAGAGAAGAAAAGGAGGGCAAAGAAGCAAAGACAGCAGAAGGAGAGCATGTACAAAGGGGTACTCGGAGTTACTTTCTGTAGGAGCTGAAGGTTAGGGCCAAACAAACAGGACAAGTTCTGAAGAAGGATTCAGAAGGAGACTGGTGGCATCATATAGCTGAAAAGGGAAGAAATATGCGTCCCTCCAGATGATGTTGAACCACAACTCCCATTATCCCTGTCTACTAGCCATAATGGCTGGGGTTGATGGAATCAGAAGTCCAACAATATCTAGAGAATCACAAGTGGTGGGGGACAGAGTTCCAAGCACAAGATAGATGAGAGGAGAATGGGAGCAGCAATTTTAAGCACTCCAAGAGTCCCTCAGGCAGCTGAGGAGGGACTGTCCAAGCACAAGGTGTGACAGCCTTTTATTCTCCCTCAGACTGGCATGGCAGTTCCAATCCAGTAAGGCACCTTGTCAATATCACTTTGCCCAGACGCCATCATTTTTGTCACAACCTTTGTGTAACATGACTAGAATTTTAATTGTTCCCCAGAACCAAACTGTTTATTTAAAGCAGTATTCTGTTTATCATCAATGACTTTAGACATCTCCCTTGTAATATTTGGGAAACCTCTGCATGTCAATTTGAGGAGATCTGTTAATTTCGTTTTCATTTCTTGAGGAACTTTCTGCCATCTCTAACTCCTTTAATTTGAGCAGATATTCTTTCTTAAGCCTCATAGCTTCTAATTCTTTTTGATATTGCAATTCTTTTTCTCTTAATTCCATTGCTTTTTGTTTCTCAAGCCTTTCTTGTTCTCTTAACCCTTTTTCACGCTGCATTCTTGTCAGTCCTTTTTCCGTTTCTTGTTCAATCTCCTTTTCTCTTAACTGTAGTTCTGCTTTTCTCATTTCCATTTTTATTTTCTGTATTTCCTCACAGCCTGTAACCTC
This sequence comes from Iguana delicatissima, assembly GCA_948472985.1. NCBI lineage: Eukaryota > Metazoa > Chordata > Lepidosauria > Squamata > Iguanidae > Iguana > Iguana delicatissima. The sequence goes on along the minus strand of CAOKZL010000159.1, from coordinate 2,413,929 downwards.
AGCTATGGTTGTGGGTAAATCCTCCATTATTTTTTCAACCCCTGGTTCTCCTTCTAAATTCTCAATTACTGCTTTTATTTTTTTTGGGGTGATATGTCCTTAGTATTTCCTTACCATAACCCAAAACTTTTACCTCAGGAAGGTATGTCTTTAAATACCTAAGAAAATTTGCCTGTGTCTGGTTTTTTTGTACAAAGGGTGATTCTTTACTATGCCCAGAGCTTTTACTTCAGAAAACACCAACTTGTTTTTATTTCAGTCTGTCAGGTTTTCATGTAAAGGAGGGGGAGTTAAACAATATCTTGTTCCAGTCCCTAAAGATCTTATTTCAGTCCCCTACTGTATACCACCAACTATTACCTCAGAGACTCTTATAAAACCACTACAGCTTTAAAATGCATTTTTCTCAGCTTCCAAGCAATCCCTTACTTTACTCCTAAGCAATACCCCAGGGATATTGCTGTCTTAAACAAGTATTGTTTAAGACAGCTAGCTGTCTTAAACAAGTATTGTTTTCTAGCTGTCTTAAACAAGTATTGTTTTCAAAATCAGCTTCCAAGTAACCCCTTGCTTTACCTTCAAATATTTAGCTCAGGGAATTACTTTAGCTGACCCAAACACACACCTTAACTAAATTTCTGAATTCCTTCACTGAATCAGAGAACCCCAAGCTAGATCTCTAAATTTCCACTGGACTTTTCTGAGATCTCCGCTGGATTTTTCAGCATCTCACCATTCTTGTCAGCAATCAGTGACAGGGCCTCATTCTCTGGTGTGGTAGTTCCAGTCCATTAAGGAACCCTGTCAATATCACTTTGCCTTGACTCTATCCTTTTCATCACAACCTTTGTGCAAAAGGGCTAGAGTTTTAATTGGTCCTCAGAACTAAACTGCTGTCTTTATTACCAGTGACGCGATACAACTTAGGCCAACTCTGCAATTAAAAAACAAACTGAAACATTTACTATAGTAACAGTGGAAATAAAGTATCTTGTTAGTGTTCAGTTGTAGTACAGTGCTGATACACCAACAGTTTAAGATTCTGACAGACTTTAATATCTGTCCCTGCTCTAGTCATAGTTCTTGGTCTCTTTTCCTCAGCTGCTTAATCACAAACCAAGCCAGGCTCTCTCTGGCCAGTTCTCACTGGAGGCTCAAAACCCATGCAGACCCTTTGCCTTACACTGAATTCCTCTCATCCCCAAGCCACTGTGCTGGGTTTCATTCCTGAGGTGCTGTTCCTGTTGCTTAGCAACCAGTCATCAAGGTGTACTGGCATTTCAAATAGCTAACCCCCTGCAAACAACTTTGTCACACAAGGATATGAAGACAGTGAGTTAAAGGAGAAGGCAAAACAAGGGTGGTGCCAGACCTGAGGAAACCTCTGTGCAGTGAGGTAGATTCGAGTCACTTCAGTAATTTAACCTGGGGTCAACGCAGCAATAAATGACACACTGACTCAACTTGACCCATGAGTTGTATATTTTTAGTGACTGACTTGCTGCCCTTGGTTCAGTAACATAACACATTCATCCAGAAACCTTACGACTTTGAACAGTGCTTCCATCTCTTTTTGCCTGCTGGTCACATGATGATCTGTCTCAAGCCCAAAGTGTGGGCACACTTTCAGAGGGGAACAGCAAATGTGCTAGGCAGTGGGCTTGAGGTAGACATGAGGTCTGCTCAGCACCTGTCCCCACTGCATATTGGAGGAGCCTTCTAAAACCTTTCCTAATAGCAGAAGGCAAGACTTGTCCCCAGAGCACAAAGCATGTTTCTCAGGGGGAACAGCAAATGTGTTAGGCAACAGGCTTGAGGAGGAAGGATCCTTCCTTCTAAAGCTTTTGAAGCTTCAGTAATGGAGAGTAAGAAGGATCCAATTCCCCACTTCTGAAGCTGCAGATTATTTTATGTCCATTGGCACAAAAGCTTCCAGCTTGAAAAATGGAAGGATCCTATTCTCCATTTCTGAAGCTGCAGACTCTTGCAAGCCCATTGACCCCCTTCATAAACCCCACCACCACCTCTTTTTTTTCCTGTTAAAGTTGGCTCCCACACTTGAGACTTAACTTAAGACTTGACTTTAAAGTACCTTGCAAGGACTTGAGACTTGAAGGTAGAGACCTGAGATGTGACTTGAGACTTGGAGTAGAAGATTTAAATACATCCCTGCCTCTGTGGGAGTAGAAAGTGGAGACAAACTGTGAGGATGGTGGCAATTCTGAAAGGAGTGGCAGCTTCAGTAATTCAGTGCTGCCAACCACTGAGAAGAGCAATCCTGGGCCATTATAGAACTGTCATCATATTGATTCCTACACAGTGCCTCTGGGTGCTACACATACAGGAAAAAAGAATGACAGAACATTCGCCTTAGTCATGATGACCTCTCCAGGGCTGTCGGACCTTCCTCTTTTGCCCAAGGATGCCATGTGCGGATGCTGGGTCTGAGGCAAAGCCAGAGAGAGCTTGTGATGAGAGATAATTTATACCGTGGATTAAACAGGACATGGGCTGTGTCTCACTTGGTGCTCTTTCTGCAGCCTTCCAGCACAGTTAACGTTCTTATCTGGTTATTTCAGGAGAAGAAAATTAACCTCTCTGACATCAGCAGGACATTAGACACACAAAATGATTAAAGTGTGGACCCAAAGCCTCTGTCCTCACTCCATACAGCCCCAGTAAAGCTGAACTACCTTTGCTAATGGTGCTGAGGGCCTGGTACCACTCTAAACTGGTTCAGGGACAGCCATACTAATGAGGTTACCATGAGGACACAACGACAAGCAATGCAGATAGAAAAACAAATCATTCCTGAAACAATCTCAGGGAAGAAGGGCAGACAATCAGTGATAAATGTTTCTCAGATCAGTCATTCAAAGCAAGTTCCACACAATCCCTGTGCCTCTGTTCTCCCGCCTCCCCCCTACCCCGCCAACAATGTCTGAGAATTGTGCCAGCTACTTACGGGAAAGCCAGGCAATTGAATATATTTGCTGAGGGACTTGAAATGTGCCCAAAGCACTGCTAAAAGCGATGGGGTAGAGAGAGAGAGATTGACGCTGGGCAATTGAAACATCAGTGAAATGCCAACTGTATTGAATTTTCAGCCTTAATGGATCCTCTGCAGCCAGACCAGCCTTTGCTAACAGCCAGATGCTGAATCACATGAACTCTTTTCTTTTCATAATTTAAAATGCTGCTTGTGTGGGAAGCAAGAACATATATCCCAGAAATAAGGTACATCTTGTATATCCCAGCAATAAAGAAAGAATAAGGAAGTGGATACTTAATTTGCATTATATTCTTGTCTTTTGGATACAGCATACTAGCATTCCCAAACTACTGGCATTTCACTGCTGGAAGTAGGATTTCTCCCCAAATTGAGTATAACAAGAAGGAAACAGTTGCATAGGGACAGGGGAGCAATGAGGGCGGTTTGCCCTGGGTGGCAATGTTTTTTGGGTGTCCTGGCTTGTATCCATGCCCCCACATGCCGTGTCCACGCCCACGTGTCCACCCCCACATCCCCCCCCCACGCACTCCAAGCTCCACTTCTGAAAGGAAAACTTCCCTCTCCTCCTCCTTTCCACATGAATGAAGTGGAGCCACATAGGTGAAGGATCATATAAAAGACCCTCCACCCCTAAGACTTCCCTGGTCTAGGCGGGGACAAGGAGGTCCATGGTATAAGGTTTCCTCAGCAACTGGAACCTCAACAACTAGGTTCTACTTCCTGAGGAATTCTGTAGACACACTGAGGCCTGTTATGTGTGGAGTTTCCCAGCTCATATATGCACTCCAAGGTGTAAAAAGAGCCTTGAATCTAGACTTTGGCTTAATTTTCACTGAGGCAGTAAATCGTTGGATTGGATTGCTTTAGACTGCAGGTGCAGATTCATATGAACATTTTCCCCATTAAACAAACAACAATTTCCTCCTAGAAAACTAGAAGTTCTGGAGAAGAGAGCAGGAATAGCCTTCTCTCTCCTATATTAATTTTCTAGACACAACAGACATTTTTATATGGAGGAGCACACAATTTAAGTGGCCCATCAAAGGTCCTCCAGTTATTTGGGCCTTCAAGCTCCAGCCAAAATGGCCAACAATGAGGCATTGTTGAAGTTGTAGTCCAAAACATCTCAAGATCCCATGGTTCCCCACATCTGCTGTACAAGTTTAAACCACCTCAGTGGTGAATGGCAGATGAATGGATTGACACAGCTGAAATGCCCCAAGTTGATCTGAGGAGGAAATGTAAAGGTTCTGTCTCTGATACAATGTTGATAGCAACTCCTTCAGACTTTGTAGAAACAGGCCTTGCAGTACAGTCATCAGACATCCAGAATTATCCGTAGGTTTGATATCTTACAAAGAGCATTCCCCATCAGAAGAAATGGTCACAATAAAGGTAGGAAATTGTAAGCAGGAGTCTGCCATTCATATATTCGCTTACAGATACCATAAAATTAATGACAGGTATCATACAAATACATGCATCAATCAGATGGAATTTTGGCTCTGACTTAATTTTGGCTCTGACTTGCCATGCAGTGCCTGTGGCACACTTCCAGGAAGTGGGTTTCCACCAGCCTAACCGTAGTTCAGTCTGTTCACTGAATCCATGTTCCTCTCAAGCCCTTAGCACAGCAGGAATTACTGGTGTTCATGGATAAATGAGTGTTCTCAGCGCCTGGGCTGAGGTTTCAAAACCACTTTTGAACTGCAAGGCTTAGGCTTAGCCCTGGAACATAAAGGAATCAGTCAATAAAAAGAGTGCTTCAGAGCATGTGCAGAATGCCCTCTACTCATAAATTAAGGTCAAATTCCACAAGCATGTAAACTGTTATAATGTTTATCACAGAAGGAAAAGGAGTGGCCACCTCAGTATTGTTGGGCTACAGCTCCCATCATCCCTCAACACAGACTGCACTGGCAAGAGCCACTGGGAGTTATCGTCCCTCAGTTCTGGAGGGCCACATGTCTTTCCAGCCCAGATTAATATGATGCCATACAAAGCCTTCACATCATTTTGAACATTAATAACAACCCATAGGGTAGCTGAGTATTAACCAGAGCCTGGAAATGAGTAGTCATAATAATGAGTTGCTTGTAATTTATTCCTTTTTAGTAGGAATGACATGCTTAAATTACATCATGAGGGACAATTTTACTTTTTTGCAGTGTAACAGTAACTGTTTTAGTTATTTTTATATAGTTAAAAGGAGTATGTGGCCTTACCACTTAGATGTGTTTTGTACCACAGCCCAGCAGTTTGTAGCAACTTCATTTATGTTAAAGCACTAGCTCTTAAGCTTGTCTATACTAGGGAATCCCTGAAAATATAAGTTTTTGCCAGGGACCCCTGCAATTTAACTCAAGATTTAAATATTCAAATATTTATTTAAACTTTAAAATATTTATTTACTTATTGAAGGCTTCTGGAAACTTGGATGCAAATCCCTGCTCAGACACTGGGTGACTTTGGGGAAGTCATATTCTCTCAGCCTCAGAGGAAGGCAAAGGCAAACCCCCTCCAAACAAATCTTGCCCCCCCCGAAAAAAACCCTGTGATTGGTTCACTTTAGGGTTGCTATAAGTCAGAAGTGACTTGAAGGCCCAAAACAACAATGTGTCTCTGACAACAGGGAGGTTCTTTCTAGCCATCATGTCTCTCCCCTTTGAAAACTGATTTATGGTGACCCTAAAGCAAACCTATCATGAGGGTTTTCTTGGCAAGATTTGTTGCCTTTGCCTTTCTCTGAGGCTGAGAAAAGCGACTTGCCTGAGGTCATCCAGTGGGTTTCCACAGCAGAGTGAGGATTCAGAGCCTGGTCTCCAGAGTCATAGTTTGGGTACGCACACATGCCTTCTGCCTTGTCTCTTTTATCAGGGATGCAGTGGCCACGGTATGTGTGCACACAACCAAGCTGGTCCCTTGTTAGCAAACAAGGGAGCGGTTTAAGCACCCACAACCCCTTATTGCTATATCCCTGTTGCTGCTGCTGCTGCTGCTGTTGCTGTCCAATAGCAGGGCTTGGTAGACCTCCTATGAGGGCTCTGAGGACCCCAGAGGTCCCCAGACCCCAGGTTAAGAACCACTATGTTAAAGAATTAACTAGAAAGTCACTATTTTCTTTACTCTGAACAAGACGAAAGCAGAATGTTACTTTCAATTTCTTTGAAACCATAATGATAACTAAACACCTTTGAGCATTGGTCCCCCAACTATTTACCCACTAAAAGTAACTTCCCACACTATCTGTGCATATTGTGGATGGAGAGAGCTGGAGATGAGCCAAGGCACAGCCTGTCTGCTGCCCACTGAGCCAGTGAAGACAACAAAACTTAAGGAAGAAGACTCTCCTGACTGTAAGAGTTGTTTTGAAAGTGGAAAGAATTACCTCAGAAGTTGAGGGATTCCCCTTCCTCTGGGATTTTTAAACAAAGGTTGGCTGGGTGACACACTATCTGCCAGGGACACACTATCTGTGGATTCCTGTGTTGCCTGGGAAAGAAGGACTTGATCACCCTTGGGATGATTTCCAGCTCAGCAATTCTATGGCCCTTTCCGCACTGGACTGTTATAGTGCTATCCACGTTCAACATCCTATGGAATCGTGGGGTTTGCAGTTTGCAGAAATGGCCTGTGTTTCTGTGTCATTCAAACCCGTGGGCCCACAGAACTCGGAAGCTTACTTTTTTAGACAACTTTTTCAACCCACCCACAGCCAGCAGAGCCACCAGGCATTCTGGGAAGCCCGAAGACATAACATGACCGGTCTGCGCCAACTGCAATGCACTTCTTTCCCGGCAATAGGGGAAATTTTCAGTTTCACGGTTGCAACCTTCTCCGACGGCTCCTCTTGACCCGGCGTCTTCCTTCAGGAGCTTCCGCCGACCCCCAGCTCCCGGAGGGCTTCGGCGATTAATTTCAGAAACCTCTCCGCTCCCCGAGGCCGGGCACGATGGCGGCGGCGGCGGCGGCGGCGGCGCTACGTGATCGATCCCCCGCGCTCCCGAGCGGCGCAGCGGCGTCTGGCGCCGGCCCCGGAGCCACGGTTGACCCGGGCCACCCGTGCGGGCGCGATCATCTCGCCAGATCGATGGCTGCCGCGGACTCGGGGGGGGGGCAAGGAGGGGGGAGCAGCAGTCGCAGCTTCTCCCCGAAACGCCGGCTGGTCGGCTCGTCAACCGGAGCCAAACCGGCCTCCTTGCCTTTTAGCCAGGGGGCGGCGGGGGAAGGTCCCCCATCCCTCCACCGCAACACCGGTTTCTCCGCCGGGAGGGAAGCCAGAGTGGCTGCAAGGGGGGGCGGGGGCGGCCCGAGCTGGCGAAGAGATGACGGAGCCCTTCTCAGCGTCCCCTCCTGCTGGAGCCCGAGAGGGCGCTGTTGTGTGCCGAACGGGGCGACCGGGCTTCCTCTCCCCTTTCCCCAGGGAAGCGGTGCTGGCCTGGCCACGGCGGAGGAGTGCCAGCGGGGTGGTGACCGGCCACAACGGCAGCAAGAGCCGCAGAGGAAAGAGAAGATGATTCCTTAATAGAATCGGAGTCACAGGTGGTCCAGAACTCCAGTGGATAGCCACTGGTAGACTATGAAACCAATAAAAAATGGTGATGTGGTGCATCGTGCAGCCCTTCAGCTGCCACGCTCCATTGGCCCAACTATGGGAGTGCGCGCATCTGGGCACAAATTACATTTTAGGGCCTCAGGTTATGAAGGGGCCTCTAAGCACAGAAGAATTGGCTGAATGTTGTACATAACTAATTAAAAATAAACAAAATAGTAAAATCAGGTTGTAAAGCATGTACTGGGAGGTACTGGTACCACTCTACTCTGCCTTGGTTAGACCTCATCTTGAATACTGTGTCCAGTTCTGGGCACCCCAATTCAAGAAGGACATGGTCAAGCTGGAGCAAGTCCAGAGGAGGGTGACCAAAATGGTGAGGGGCCTGGAAGCCATGCCCTGTGAGGATAGACTTAGAGAGCTGGAGATGTTTAGTCTGCAGAAGAGAAGGTTAAGAGGGGACATGATAGCCATGTTTAAATATTTGAAGGGATGCCATGTAGAGGAAGGAGAGGGCTTGTTTTCTGCTGCTCCAGAGACCAGGACAAGGAGCAATGGATTCAAGCTGCAGGAAAGGAGATTCCACCTGAACCTCAGGAAGAACTTCCTGACAGTCAGGGCTGTCCGGCACTGGAATATGCTGCCTCGGAGTGTGGTGGAGTCTCCTTCCTTGGAGGTTTTTAAGCAGAGGCTGGATGGCCATCTGTCGGGAGTGCTTTGAGGGTGTTCCTGCATAGCAGGGGGTTGGACTGGATGGCCCGTGCGGTCTCTTCCAACTCTACATTTCTATGATTCTATGATTATCGTTCTAATATGAAAAAAATATATATTTATTTATCTAATGTATAACAGTCAAAGTTTGTGAGTTTGTCTGTGTCAGGCAAGGGAAAACCTCGTATGATTGGCTGTGTGAGGTGGGAAGACCTCATATGATTGGCTGCCTGTGAAGATTCTGTGGAATCCTGGGATGGCAGTTTAGGGAGGGGCCTTTAGAATTCTCAGCCAGAGAGCTCTTGAGCCTCAGGCCAGTTGCTATGGTGATGAGGCCTAGCAGCAAGAAGGAGGAGGACAGTGTACTCCATCAGGAAAACCAGCTTCTGTATGTTAATAACTCTGAATACAAATTGAATTGGGGAATATGGGAAAAAGTTACACATACTGAACAACAGTTTGGGGAATTAGAGGCACCGGATCTCAAATCTGTATATTTCCAAAGCATGTAATTCCTACAGTAAGGTAAAGTAGTTTCTAAGGTATTTCTAACAAGTATTACCTATGAGAAAATAAAATCCTAGCAACACCAGGTAGATATACTAGTTTATTGTATTTGTATGGTGCCATTCTCCCTACACGGGACCCAAGGCAGGTTCAATCAGCAAATTAAAACAGCAAAACATTTAAAAGCAATTTAAAAACATTAAAAACATATTAAAGCATAAAACTCTGAAACAATATCCTGTTTTTACCTTTGCAATTATAGATATATATGTAAACATAGTATTTTATAATTTCCATTTTCTTTGTCCTTTCTGTCATGCATTTTGGGGAAATGCTATGAGGCCTCTTAAACTGCATATTATTTAGGGTGCCACTGTGTCTTGATCCACTCTGGTTGCCTGACTCCCTTAGCATAGGAAAATCAGGGAGAAAAAGGGACGTCTGGAAACTCATGAAGCTGCAACAGGCTGAAACAGCAGCCCTTAGAGCAGTGGTTCTCAACCTGTGGGTCCCCAGATGTTCATGGACTTCAGCTCCCAGAAGCCCCAGCCACTATGGTCAATGCTCAGGGCTTCTGGGAGCTGAAGTTCACAAACATCTGGGGACCCACAGGTTGAGAACCACTGCCTTAGAGAGAGCTGCACTTTGAGTGGCACTTGGAGAATCATTATGAGGAAAGAACAGCTGTGACCAGGTGGAACCAATACAACTATGAAGAGTAGGGACTTCTCCATAGGGTTGGAGCTGTGCTGACAAATGAGGGCAATATGTTTAAGAGCCACAATTGGTCCTAATACTAAGAGTGATCTGAACTGAGTCCCTTAAGAGCATAGCAGGAAAAGACAGAGAAGGGAACCAAGTAATTATGGGAAGACTCTCCCTACTCACTGTCAGGCTTAATGAGAATGAGGGGCTGCCTCAGAGGAGCAATTTTTTAGTTAATTTGTCATTTTGTACTCTTTCTGCTGAAAGACAACATGGTGTAATGATTTGAACGCTGGACCACAACTTTGGAGACCAGGGTTCAATTCCCTACTCAGCCATGGAAACCCCATTAGGTAACCTTGGGCAAGTCATGTTCTCTTAGCCTCAGAAGGCAAAGGCAAATCTCCTCAATAAATCTTGCCAAGAAAACTCCATGATAGATTCACCTTAGGATCACCATAGTTCAAAAGCTATTTGGAGAAACACAGCAACAAACTCTTACTGCCAGGGAGAGGGGATATCCATCTTTGGATTTTTCTGCCTCTTGCAGCAAAAGAAATGTGGCTGCATTAGATTTGGGTGCATTTGTCGTTTTATGTTTACAAATCATTTCCAACTTATGGCAACCCTGAGGCAAACGGTTTTCTAGGCAACATTTCCTCAGAGGTCTGCTTTTGCCTCCTCCTGAGGCTAAGAAAGTGTGACTTGTCCAAGGTTTATTTGGGTGAATGTGGGGGGTACCATTCATTGCACTCCCTCAGACGCAAACATGTTGGATCAGCTTCATGTTATTAGAAAATATTCTTTAAAGAAGATGAAAGCAGCAAGAAAATCTAGAGAAGATTGACTGCCACATATCAGTTATCGTCTAGCATAATACCTGAAGCTATTTGCCTCAGTGGACAATCAGTATCCCCGGTAGACTTTGGGCCCCTTTCCCCTACACCATTATAACACTAAGATCCCACTTTGCCTGCCCTGGTTGCATCCCATGGAATCCCGGGAAAGGCAGATTAGTGTGACACTAAGAAAGCTGTTTGGTAGAGAATTCTAAGTGCTCGTCCTAAACTGCTAATCTCAGCATTTCGTAGAGTGTTGCCATGGTGGTTAAAGAGGAATCATAGCACTATAACTGTGTGAAAGGGTCCTTTGCCTCTTCCCCTACTGGTATTAGATGATGATTGAAAGCTATTTGTGTGCAGGCTAGAATCCACCAGTTAGCCTTTTGATCAAACTGAAATACAATAGGACCCAGCTGTTTTTATTGTGTATTAACCCTCTTAGGTACAGTGAATGTCCAGACACCCCCTCCAGAACTTGGAAAAAGTTGCTTTTTCGGACACCAACCCCCAGAATCCCCCCACCAGTATGATTCTCGGATTTGTAATCTAAAACATAACTTTTCCAATCCCTACACCTTCCTTCCTCATTTTTTAAAGAACTTGAGAACTATTGGTCCTCCAGGAAAAAATTAACGAATAAATAAACCCCCACAATCTCTTACCCTTGGCCATGCTTATCAGCCATGTGTGGTGCTCATGACAGTTGTAGATGAAAACACCTAGTGAGCCAAAGATTCCCACTTCTGTCTTTGAAGTAATCCTTAAGGCTATGAGGATCTGCTTTAAGAATCCTGGCAGAACTTTCCTTCACATATAACACATGCATGCACACACAATCTCTGTAGATAGCCTATTGAATGACTAGCAACTCTGTGACACCTGGTTTAAGATGCCAGGGCATGCACACACGCACACACACACACATACCTCAATAGGCATAAGATGGACCAAGCAAAGGAACTGGAGTAAGCCAAGGATTTCTATGCATTATACATCTCAGTCAGACACTATGAAAAGAAGAAAAAGCCTGCCCACCCACTTACCCATCCCTGCCACCCTGTTATGTTGACTCTCTGCCCAGATCTGGGTTTATGCAGATACGGCTGTTGAATTGCTGAAAGCAAGAACAGTTGTTAGTACAATCCATTCAGATTCTCCTACCTTATAATTATGTTGCCACCCAGTAAATCATTTGGCAAGCAGCTATTTTCTCATGCATAGGAGTTGAGTTCCAAGTTGCAAACTTAGCACTATGCACCCGTCCTTTGACACTGCTGCTTGTTGGCCTACAAAAAGCACCCTAAGAACAGGCAAGAAGCTTGTAAGCCAAGAGCAAGGATAAAGCACACATGTTTTGACAAGCAAGAGTTGGGAGTCCAGTGAAGCGCCCACAATGGCTCAACCGCATCACCTACGTACAAAATACTTTCAAGATGACTTTTATAAGCAGACTTTTTGTAACAACTTCCTGAAAAAAACCTCAAAGCAAAGGGCCTGAAAGAACAGCAATTGCTCTCAATGCACAATTTTGTAAAGTAATATCTTGGTCAGTGCTGGTCTGATAGCACAGTTTTAAAAAGTAGTATCTTGGTCAGTGTATACAAAAAGGCTTTGTGTCTTCTTCAAAGGCTATTATGTACAAGTTTTTCTATTCATCAGTTTCCAGCACAACCCTTGGCACTGATCATAGTTCATTTATGTTCCAGTTTCCCACTTTGCTAGAGCAATATCTCCTTTTAGCCATACAAGGATATATTTTATTGGCTGCTCTAAAGTATTTACAGAGCAGAGTTAACTAACTACTGGTCTTCTCTCCCCCTCCCCACAATTGAATACCAGATATAGCCCTGCAGCATATCATAGCTCAGTCTTGCTTTGTGAATGAAAACAGCTTCAGAATGGCTTATCAGGGTGTGGTTGGTGGGAAGGGATTATATGTTGTAAAAAGCACCTCATTCTGAAAACACAGCCCCAATAAATCAGACGATCTTCAAATATAAATTTCAGCTCTCTGCAGTCTGGGGTGTTGCCTTCAGACTCCCCAGAATGGACAGTAAGCATATAAACACAAGTGCCCAGCCTAACCCAGTCCAGCCCATTCTTTTTCATTCTGCAATAATTTCCGAGCAGAGAGAGATCTCCATACAAAGTTATATTATTCTTTTACATTCTGAGGTAAGTGCACTTGGATCTACAACAGAGCTGGGGATATATGACCATCAGATGTTGTTGGACTGCAGTTCCCATCAGCCTTAGCCAGCATAGCCACTGAAGAGAGATGATGGACTGTGAAGTTTGACAACATGTGAAGAGCTCTACATTCCCTGTTTTTTCCTCTGATAGTAGGTCTCTGGCTGGTTTACCATGGATTGCCTAGTATTTCCTATTATTTAACAATGGTGGCAAAATTAATTGTTCATCTGCACTTGAAATGAGGAACTGTTGAGGTAACCAGGAACAGATTTTTATGTGAAAGGACTAGAAATTCTGACACCTAAATTCTTCAGCACAGAATTCTTTAATTTCAAGTACAAGTATTTGCCACAACTCTCTAATCGACATAGCCATGCTGACTGGGAGATTCTGGGATTTGTGGATCAGAAATACATTTTTGAAGCTTTGCTTGCCCACCACATTCTGGTGAGCAATATCCTAATGCAAAAAAAACCAAAAAAACAAAAACCATTTCCATAAACGTAGGTATGCTCATACATGTTTTGTGGGATGTTTTCAGTTTGTACTATTTTCCTGATGTGCTGACCTTACACCTTTCTTCATATAAAACTTCCAAAACTGTCCTCCTTTTCTCCACTTTTAGGATCACACAGAAAATACTCTGTGCATGCTGAGAGTGGTGGTTAAAGTCTCAGAGAAGGTGACCAAGGGTGGAACCAAACACAACATGCCGTAAGTCACATTGTCCAGCACCGTGAACTGCTGCTTAATAGGCACAAAGAGAGCCATAGTCATCCTCCCATAGAAAAGATCTCATGCCTCTCTTTCAATTGAACTGTGATTATTTAGTTCGACTGTGATTATTGCAGTGAAGACCAGGGGAGCAATCCAGTCTATTGGTGACTCCCCTCAGGATCTGTTTTGTTTTTGTTACAGAAGTAGTGTTGTCTGCTGTGGAAAGCAGGAATGCTGGCACTTTAGATTCACCCTCCCCCCATTCCACCAGACATCACATTTGCTGCCATGCCACCAAGTTTCAGCTATACCCAGTCACACCCAGCGGTCAATCAGTGACCAGAGAGATCCACCTGGGAAGACAGAGAAGCCTACATGTTTTGGGCCTCCAAGACGGTTAAAGATACTCCTTTTTCCCCAGCTGAGCAATGGTGGCTAGGCACCACTAGGCACATCTCCACCCTCCCCTGCTGACTGATCATAGGGGTATGCCTGGGGGCTGTCCAGCTTCTCTTGCACAGGCAGGGGAAAGGAGCTGAGCAAGGAGGTGCTGGATATCTACTTATGAAATCCCCCAAAAAACTTGCACTGCTATAGCCCCCCTTTATACCTTAGCAAGCCACTAATAGGAATCAAGCCCCAGTGTGTAGACTGTTGTTAAAGCAGCACAAACACCCCCTAGAGTCTTACTGGAAGACTGCTTTGCTGTCAAAGGAATCTTAATTTTTTTGTGGGGAGTGAGAATCTCCTAGAAATGTTTTTGATTCTGTTTCTAGGATGCCAACTTGGTAATTTTGTGCTTTGTTTTCTCTTACCTATACGCACACCCAGATTTTTTTTTTTTTAACTACAACTCACATCTTCCCCAACCAGCACAGCCTATGGCATTGCAGGTTGGAAAATTAAAAGAAGTAATCACTCAAAACATCTGGTGCACAACAGATTCAAGGAAGTAGTCTTGTGGTAAGGATCTCCTAGAACACCTGCTTGGGAAGGAAAACAGATTCACAGTATGTAGTAACTTGATAGGAACCCCTTGGAAAAGAAATTCATGTGTCTGATTAGGAAGAGATATCCTTCCTGTCAACACCAAATTGCTAGAGTGCTGCAAATTTCTAGGTCATTGCCCTTGCATGCTTCACTGGTTTGCAAATGCTCATGTTGCCCTGACGCAGAACCATTCAAGCTTTGCCAAGTTAACAGCCTAGCCAATCCTATTCAAATTATTCAGCCAGGATGTTCTCAACTGACACCAGCGCATAGCAGGTCCCTGGCGTACAGACTCTTTATGCGGCTTAGTAGGACAGGGCATGGCTTGTTCTACAAAGAAAGGAACAAGACTACTTTAATCTGAAGACAACTTTTAATGAGAGTTGGCACAATACACAGTGACAAGAGTCCAGAAGGATGCAGGAGTAAAAAGTAGAAAACAAAAACCTATACAAGATTAGTATTCTTCCCCTTCATCTTCCCCCTCAGCACTGTCTGCCCCAACCTCCTCATAATCCTTCTCAAGGGCAGCCATGTCCTCCCGAGCCTCAGAGAACTCTCCTTCCTCCATCCCCTCCCCAACATACCAGTGGACAAAGGCACGCTTGGCATACATCAGGTCAAATTTGTGGTCCAGGCGAGCCCAGGCCTCAGCAATGGCTGTGGTGTTGCTCAGCATGCAGACGGCACGCTGCACTTTGGCCAGGTCGCCCCCGGGGACCACAGTAGGGGGCTGGTAGTTGATGCCCACCTTGAAACCAGTAGGGCACCAGTCCACAAACTGGATGCTACGTTTGGTCTTAATGGTGGCAATAGCAGCATTGACATCTTTGGGAACAACATCACCACGATACAACAGGCAGCAGGCCATGTATTTACCGTGACGAGGATCACATTTCACCATCTGGTTGGCTGGCTCAAAGCAAGCATTGGTGATCTCGGCTACGGTTAGCTGCTCGTGGTAAGCCTTCTCAGCTGAGATGACAGGAGCATAGGTGGCCAGAGGGAAATGGATACGGGGATAGGGCACCAAGTTGGTCTGGAACTCTGTCAGATCTACGTTCAGGGCACCATCAAATCGTAGGGAGGCTGTGATGGAGGACACAATCTGGCTGATCAGGCGGTTGAGGTTGGTGTAAGTGGGGCGCTCAATGTCAAGGTTCCTGCGGCAGATGTCATAAATGGCCTCATTGTCTACCATGAAGGCGCAGTCGGAGTGCTCTAGGGTGGTGTGGGTGGTCAGAATGGAGTTGTAGGGCTCAACTACGGCTGTGGAGACTTGAGGAGCTGGGTAGATGGAGAACTCCAGCTTGGACTTCTTGCCATAGTCAACGGACAGACGCTCCATCAGCAAGGAGGTAAAACCAGAGCCCGTGCCACCACCAAAGCTATGGAAGACCAGAAAGCCCTGGAGGCCTGTGCATTGGTCAGCCTGTGGGAAAGAGACATAGATAGTACAGGTTTTGGGGGAAAAATAATTCTGAAGATGCACAACTTTGTTTAAAATCCTTGTCATTCAGCTAATCAGGAGGCCATCAAGAGGTTAAAAGCCTCAGCTTTTAGGAAGATGGTACACAGAAAAAGACGCTTATTTAGGTACATAGAGGCTCCAGTTAATAAACTCATATTCCCCAGCTTGAGACTATTAGCTAAATTTTTGAAGGTTCCACAGACCTAAGGTCAAGAACACGAAAGGGAATCTTCTGGCTGTCCAAATACTGACCGTACTATCAGCTCTTTCTGACATGGAAGAGAGGCCCATCAGTTAAAGGCAAAGGTTTCCCACTTTTGAAGCAGGAGCTATGCAGGGATGCTTAGCACCTCTTCTCACCCCATTTGCTCCTGGTCAATTTATACCTGAACTTCCCAGCTAGTATTTTAGAAAACAGTTCTTAGTTTGATACAAGGTAACACTAGAAAGCAGGTAAGGTAAGCATCTAGGCAACTTCTCCTTTTCCAAGACGAGGGATGTAGAATCTTTGGCTCTCCAGTTTTTCTGGACTACAAATCCCATTAGTCCCACCCACCAGGGCCAATGACAAGGAACTAGAAGAGCTGAAATGCAAAACGTGAGAGCTAAGATTTCTTCATGTCTGTCCAAGACAACAGGCCTGATTTTCACAAAGTGCCAGGGCAAAATGGGAAAAGTATCTGTAAGATGGCTATTGAGAAAGGAAAATATTGAATGGGCTGTGCGGAGGTGGTGGACAAATCCCATTGCCTGCTTCTATAGACACTGCAACACAAGTCTGAATGCTTTTAATATATATAGGCACACTTCAATTAACAAAGCCTCTGACAAAAAAAAGCTCTTTTTTAAAAAAGTTTTTTAATGACCCCCCAGCCTCTTCCCTTTCTGTTTGTCTTCTGTTTAGCCAGATTCTTTCTTTCTTTCTGTCTTTCTGTCTGTCTTTCTTTCTTTCTTGCAGCATCAGCACTGGAAAGATGGTGAATGAGGGCTAGAGAAACTGACTTTCAGTGTCAGGTTTCAGCAACTTGTCTAGAATAAACAATGCCATAAAAGCTTGAGCTGGAAAGTATGGGATTCTATTCTAGCCAATTCTAACATAGTCATATGTGCCTGCCTACTATAGGCAAGGTGAATAGCACCTGCCTGCAGAATTCCTTACTGAGCATGTATGGACATCAACTCAAGAATCAATGGAGAATGCTGATAAACTTTTACCAGCAACACCCAACATGTTTTAAAAGCCTACATCTGTAAGTCTGGCCACTAAAATAGAAATCATAATAAAACTGGAGGCTGATGAAAGAAAAGGTCATCCCTGGATACATTTTGGAAGAAGCTTAAGGGTTATCTAGAAAATTCCATGTGTGTTTTTATCAAGTTATGCAAGACTTACTTGACCTGGTTGTTTCATTTCACATGTGCTTATTGTCAGTTTTGGATGAAAAATTTGCTGAAACATGTTGTCCTCCTTTTGTGGTGTAGGGACCTATTCTAATTCTTTCCTTGTTATTTCTGCCCCTGGTACCAAAGTTTCTGTTAAAGTAGTAATGTGCAGGACCACAACTACTATATTAACTGAGGTATACCTGTAGCTTCTACATCAGATGATGTCCTTGAAAATCTTTTTCCGTGTTAAGAATGGAGTAGTCATAAAACCTGTTCTCCACAAAGCTGTCCTTTCCCTCAAGCTAACAATCCAAAGACTGCTGATACTCTAGAGGCAACATTGGTTGCTCACCAGCTTCCTGATCCTGTCAAGGACCAAGTCAATGATCTCCTTGCCAATGGTGTAGTGTCCCCTGGCATAGTTGTTGGCTGCATCTTCCTTGCCAGTGATGAGCTGCTCAGGGTGGAAGAGCTGGCGGTAGGTTCCAGTGCGGACTTCATCTGCAGAAAAAATGGAGGAAGGTTGAGGGAGGAGATCTTTAGACTATTTTGGTGTGGTGTGCACTTGAACCACTGATTAAGCAAGTTTGGGAAATGAAATGTCTCAGTTGAAGAAAACAAAGGCTTTCAATGGAGAGCAGAAATTTAGGAAAGACTCAATTGCCATACTAGAACTATGGGTTGCCATTTAAAGGGTTCCCAAGGAGAGGAATCTTGGATGAGCAGAATGGAGCTGTGCCTATGTTTTTGGATTACAGGTCCCAGAACCCAGAGGTCATCTGGGCTGAGGAATGTAGGAACTATTGTCCATAAAAATTACTTTCCCAGGGTCTCAACGCCATATCATCGAACTGTTTTAAACTAAGTCAGACCATCAGGATATCTAACCCACTTATTTATTCCATTACAGACAAACTTCCTCAATCTTTTCTACTCCGGAGAAACACTTGAAATAGTTTCCAAGCTTCAAGAAGTCCCTGCGTTAAAAATATTATATCTATAGTTTTTCAGAAGTTGGGTTTTTTTCCCCAATCACAATCTCTCAGAATCGCTAAAGATTCCCCACAGAACTCCACAATTCCAGGGAACTCTGGCTGAGAAGCCTTGCTCTAGGATCTCAGACATAGGTAAGTCCTACTACTTTTACTTGGTGTCCTTTAACCAGAAATGGTGGGGACTGAGCCAAGGATCTTCTGTATGCAAAGCATGTGCCCATCAGCTAATCTTTAGCCCTCTCCTGTGTCATCGTGTCTTTAAAGAGCAAGGGTGACATAGCTTCTACACTCACCAATCACAGTTGGCTCCAAGTCTATGAACACAGCTCTGGGCACATGTTTGCCGGCTCCCGTTTCACTGAAGAATGTGTTGAAGGAGTCATCTCCTCCCCCAATGGTCTTGTCGCTGGGCATCTGCCCATCAGGCTGGATGCCATGTTCAAGGCAGTAGAGCTCCCAGCAGGCATTGCCAATCTGGACTCCGGCTTGGCCAACGTGGATGGAGATGCACTCACGCTGTGAAGAGAAGCAGTTACACTCCAAAATAAACTTGTTACAGAGTAAGGAGTTCACCACTGAGCAGTCACAGTGGATGACCAGCATATTTGAAGTTTAGGCAGAAGCTTTTTATATTGATTAGAGTCCTCTGCATCAGATACATCAAGAGACAACCTCAGCTACAGATGCATACACAAAAACAGCTGAAGAACTTGGATAGTTTATGACAGCTTATCCCACAACACCACAGGAGATAGATCTGGGCAATTTCCACAAGATCAGTAAGGATTTTTGACTTCTAACTGTTTAAGAAAAAGCAGGAACGAAATTACTTCCCACCTCTGTAACCTAAATTAAGCTTGCTGAAATTAAGCAAGCTTTGGGTAATCAGAAGTGGGATTGTCTGTTGTAAGGATTTTGAGTTTTTTATTCAAAACAAATGCCTGAGCTCAGAAGTCTCAAATTCTAAGCATATTTGCAGCAGGTTCTGATACTGAGTTTTATCCTTCCAGCTCAAAAACAATAACAAAGTAGGCCCTGTAAACCAGAAGCCTGCGCAGCCTTGCAGTAATTAATTTTTTACCCTTTAAAGCTGTCACAAGATTTGGTTTTGCTTCAGAGTGACATGGCTACCCCTCTAGAAACAGTTTTAAAACGTAATCTACCAATATGTGAAATTATTTTTAGCACAAAGAATCACAGAATCATAGAGTTGGAAGAGACCCCAGGGGCCATCCAGTCCAACCCCCTGCTATGCAGGAACACTCATCAAAGCATTTCCAACAGATGGCCATACAGCCTGTTTAAAAACCTCCAAAGAAAGAGACTTCATCACACTCCGAGGCAGCAGATGCCACTGCCAGACAGCCTTGACTGTCAGGAAGTTCTTCCTTAGGTTCAAGTGGAATCTCCTTTCCTGCAGCTTGAATCCATTGCTCCTTGTCCTGGTCTCTGGAGCAGCAGAAAACAAGACCTCTCCCTCCTCTACATGACATCCCTTCAAATATTTAAACATGGCTATCATGTCCCCTCTTAACCTTCTCTTCTGCAGACTAAACATACCCAGCTCCATAAGCCATTCTTCATAGGGCATGGCTTCCAGACCCTTCACCATTTTGGTCGCCCTCCTCTGGACACGTTCCAGCTTGTCGACATCCTCCTTGAATTGAGGTGCCCCGAACTGGACACAGTGTTCCAAATGAGCCTAACCAATGCAGAATAAAGTGGTACCATTACCTCCCTCGATCTAGACACCATACTCCTATTGATGCAACCAAGAATCGCATTGGCTTTCTTGGCTGCTGCATTACACTGCTGACTCATGTTCAGCTTGTGATCTACCAAGACTCCTAGATCCCTTTCACACGTACTGCTATCCGGCCACGTATCCCCCATCCTATATTTGTGCCTTCCATTTTTTCTGCCTAGGTGCAGGACCTTACATTTCTCTCTGTTGAAATTCATTTTGTTAGCTTTGGCCCAGCTCTCCAATCTGTCAAGGTAATTTTGAAATCTGATCCTGTCCTCTGGGGTATTAGCAACCCCTCCCAATTTGGTGTCATCTGCAAATTTGATCAGCATGCTCTCCACTCCTTCATCCAAGTCATTGATGAAGATGTTGAATAGCACTGGGCCGAGGACAGAACCCTGTGGCACCCCACTAGCCACTTCTCTCCAGGATGAAAAGCAGCCATTGGTGATCACCCTTTGGGTTCGGTCGGTCAACCAATTACAAATCCAACTAACAGTAGCCCTGTCCAGCCCACATTTTACTAGCTTCTTTGCAAGAATGTCATGTGGAACTTTGTCAAGAAAAGTACATTTTAATTTATATCCAGATATGAGTTCAAGAGAGAGCCAGTATAGTGGCCTGAGTGTTGGACTACAATCCTAGAGACCTGGGCATGTCACACACTCTCAGCCCCAGAAAACCCTGTGACAAGTTTGCCTTATGGTCCCCGCAAGTTGGAAACAACTTGAAGGCACACAACAACAACACAAGTTCAACACTTTGCCTGTCGCCAGAAGAACATGGTGAAGTGTCACATAATAAGCATTTGAAGCCTGGCAGTGTTTGCTCAGAGAAATGCTGGAGGTACACATAAGCCTCTCACCATTATCTCTTCTGAGGAGGACAGCAACAAGTAAACAGGATACCTGCTGCTTCAAATTACTAGTTTTATCTCACTTAGAAACTGCAGGTTTTTTTCCTGACCATAGAAGAAGTCCTGAGTGAACATACAAAGCTGTCACTTCTCTGCCCCCTCTACTTTTAGGAGCCCTAAAGAACAATCTATTAATAATCTAACACTATTTGAGCTCATTCACCATTCCTTTTATCCTAAACTTAAAAAGGTTTGCCCTCTCCCCTTCCCCACAATCTTTTAAACCAGTTTAAGCCAATCAGCTCCCACCATCTGACTCACAGCAGCATAAGGAGTCAGATAAACAGCGGGAGAATTGCAGTTTGTAAAGATAGGATCCTCTCTACTGCCACCATTAACTCTCTCTGAAGGGTCAATCAGTGGACAGCATGACTTAAAAGAGAAGATCAGTTATACAACTAACCTAACAGAAGAATGCAATCCCAATAGTCCCTCATATAGGCATAGGCAGAAGGTGAATCTCTTGGTAGATGCCTGGGAGTTTCTGATACATCATCAAGGATGTCCAACTACCAGTTGCTTTGCAAATGAGAGGACCTTTTCCACCACAAATTAGGCCGAAACAATGAAGAAATGTGCCTGTGAGTAAACACTCTAAGCCGACTGAAACCACATTCCTGGGCTGAACCTATGCTCAGCCAGCTTAACACCACCTGCTTTGACTAGGAGGGCTCAGGGGCTGAAAAAAGCCCAAGGGAGCACAAAAGTGGCCCTGGGAGATACAGTTTGCCCCCTAGGTAGGGTTGCCACTTCAGGATTGTCCCAGGTCCTGAGACTGAGGGATTGCCTCTGGTGAAATTAAGCATTTTGCTTTTAAGTATCAGCTACAGTTGCTCACAGCTTGTTATTCAGGCATGCAAAGATTGAGAGAGAAGACAGACAATTCTTAGGGGTCTTAGGGGGCTGTTTCCAGATCAAGGTGAAATGAGTGGATTACTCCTTCTCATTTACTTAGGCAGATGAAATAAGGAACACTTAATCTAGCCTACTTGTTTCCACCTAGAAGGTGGATGCAAATCAAACAGTGAGCCCTGGCATAACATGGACTGCAAGGGAAGAAGGAACTAAATAGACCCCCACTCCAGAGTCTTTATAAGTTGCAGCATCAAAACAGTAAAGCCAGGAAAACTATAGCAAGCTGCTGCCCTATTAGCTGAACTGGTGATTTGCACACAGCCCTTGCCTATTGCTTGGAGCTGAATCCAACAAAGCTGGAGAATTAGCACCCTTGTCTCCCACCGAGAGATGAACCACAAAAACTGGAAACTCAGGACCAAGCCCCAAGATCTGGCAACCAATAACTCCAGGTTTTGGGCATTCATATGTGGGCAGCTCTGTACTAGTAAGTGATGGCCACAGCCATCACAAGGAAGATGGTCTTTTCATATACATTACTGGCTGATATGTTAATTTGATTGAAGCTAATTGACACTAGGGCATAAAGGCACGAAGTTTGTTAAAAAAACAAAAGAAAGGACAATAGCAAAGATGCTTCTTGTCTCATTTAAAAAGATTCATACAGCACTGTGTACTATGTTCCTTAATTCTAAGTGTGTGTCTCTGGGCTTTTAGCCAGTATTTTTCATTTCAGTCCACCTGCTGGTCTTTGAGATTCTAGCAGGAACCAAACTAGACCCCACAGGCCTGACTACTGCCCATCCATGCTTTAAGCTCTCCTTAATAGTATATGACTAAGGCACATTTTTGTCACTCCCACATTAAGGGAAATATATCCTCTTAAGTGATAAGGTTTCTGCAATAGGTTGTAACAAAGGATTTTGCATAAGGATTTAGCACTTTTGGTTGAATGCAAGAAATTCAAGGCAAAACCCAAGCCTATGCTGAGGTCCTGCTTCAACTGCAATCCTATGTATGCTTGGGATTACCTGTGGAAGTAAACATGAATAGCAAATGTGTGCGAGTGCATGTGTCTTCAAGTCGCCTGTTGACAAACGACCCCACAAATTTCATATGGTTTTCTTGGGCAAGGAGATGGAAGCTGTTTCTGTGTGTGATGCAACAAGGAGGCCAACAGGGACAGGACTACAATAGCCATACTATGTGAACTTTTTTTTATATGACATATGAAACCTTTTTTATTATCTGTCTTGTTTACAGACCATGTGCCTTATTGCCCGAGTGTCATTTAGCTCCATTTATCTCCACATATGAAGAGAAAAGGCCACCCTTCAAAAACAGTACTAGAGCTGTCATAATTTACTAGGACAGGGTTGCCCATTCAGTCCCTAGAATAACTGGTGGGCAAAATGTCCTCTCCAAGGCCATTTTTGTGCTCCCCTGGGCTTCTTCCAGACCTCAAAGGCCTCCCAAGCAAAACAAATGAGGAAAGAAGGTATTTTGCTGCCTGTGGATGACTCCAGAGTCACAATTTGGCTCAAGATATCCCCCCAAGTCTTCCCAACTCTCATAAATGAAATGGGAAGTACACTTCTGGTCTGGGAGGTTTTTGTTTTTTAATTCTGTCTATTTTGGGGATCCAATACAGCCCTCAGTGGTTCATCAAAGAAGACTGACCCTGAATCCACCCAAGTTGCCTGTCCTCTGATCTAGAAATATGACTTTTTTTTTTTTAATTGCCAGCCTATCTGGCCTTCCTTAAGCACCACTAGCCTACTAGAATATAGCCTAAATTCAACTGCTACTCTGAACCAGAGTAGACCTACTGAATGAGTCTGTCCTGGTTGGGACTAACAGCTAGATTTAGTTCAGTGCTTTTGGAAAGACAGTGATATGGTTGAAAAAGAGAGTCAAATCTGGGTTGCATAGTACCTTCCCTCCTCTGTCAAGATTAAGTTTAATAGAGCAGGTGTTAAGAATTTCTGGTCCCCAAATCTCTTACCATAGCTCATGCTGGGTGGAACAATCAGAACTGTAGGCCAAAAGGTTTGGAAAGCCTGATGTTCCCCACCCTTCCATCAGAGGCTTCAAATGGGGTGGGCGGATACTGCAACCCTCCTCCACCCTCTGCTGCAGAAACAAGCCAACCCCTCTGCCAGTGATTGTATCCCAGATAATGCTGCTCACTCCTAATCAGCACTGGAAGCCTTGTGCATGACTCAGAACCGCCCAGAGCACGTCTGAGTCATTGTGTCTACTGCAACACAATGTATCCAGCAAAGAGGAGTCAGGGGCCAGCATCAAGTCAGGGTCTTCCTCTGAATCCATCACCATGCCCCAGCCATTTTTCACATAGCTAACTCAGAGTGAGTGAGTGAACGTGTGTGTGTGTGTGTGTGTGTGTGTGTGTGCGCCTCCAATTTGCCTGTTGATGTATGGCAACTCCATGAATTTCATAGGGTTTTCTTAGGCAAGGAATATTCAAAGGTTGTTCTGCCAGTTCCCTCCTCTGAAATATAGCCCCCAGCACCTGGTATTTTTTGGCAGCTTGGAAATCTCATTGTACACTTACAGCCCTCTACAAATAAGTAACACAGCAAAAGGCCCGGCTAATGGCTCTGAGGCATGCCACATCAAAGAACATTCTGCACATTTTAACTAAGGCAAGAAAAACTATGTGACATTGGTAACTTAAATGAAAACAAAAGAAACAGGAGCGAAGGGTCAAAATAACCCATTCGAAGCCTTAGGATATACCGCAGCATGAAAGCAGTTAGCAATGGATTGATGGCCAGAGAATTGTAGGGTATTCTGAACACTGTTTTGTATTAAGTCACCAAATCCTCTAATATATTTTCCTCAAGGAAAATACTTGCATGCTTCCTTGAATAAAATAGTTGGCCCTCCACATTTGCAAGTTTCACTTTCATGGATTTGATTATTTATGAGTTTCTCCAACACTTTCCCTCCTCCACCTCAAGTACTTCTCTTTGAGGGGAACCTTTCCTCTTGGCAGCTTTGATCAGGCCCTGTAGGCCTTTAAAAAAAAACCCTCTGGGCCTCCTTCTCCTCTACCAGCTGGCTGCCTGGCCAGCTACAGACAGCCTGATTCTTCAGCACCACAAACCCTCTCGTGATGCCTCACGCACACACCCAAAGGAAGGAGATGGGCAACTGAGAGGAAGTATAGGGCCACCCTGTTGGCCTTTCCTTCTCCTTTCTCTGTCCTGCTTTGGACCCTGAGCACCCATTTTCCCCATCATGCCTTGGCCCCCTACCCACAGACACACACACACTCATTTAGATATTTGCGATTTCTTCACTTTTGTGGAGGTCTTGTGCTCCTAACCCTAGCAATTGTGGAGGGCCGACTGTATATAGAATACTGTCATTCCCTGCCATCTTTTTGAGCAGCCTCGCCCAAACTAGTGTCTCCCTCCCACGTCTTGTACAACAGCTCCCACCATTCCCAGTCAGTATTACCCATGCTGGTCTGAGATACATTGAGACCCATAGTCTAATACTTGCGGGGAGGTATCAAGCTTGGCAAGGCCAGTTTATGTAAACTGTGGAGTCATAGTTGCAAGAATATCTACTTGTATTTAATGAAATTATTGTATCTTATCTTTGCCACCCACCCAACCTCTGCTCTCACTTATTTCATCTACCAGTTCCATACATTTACAATCTAGACAGGGATATATGATTTGGAACAGCCACAGTACAGGCTGTGTTCCAGGTTCTTCACTGGAAGATTATAGGAGTCTCTAGGGTTCACTTTGGTTCCTAGATCTGTACTGGCTGCTTCCTCATGAGTATCTATCTACCTGTTAATGAGTACCTCCTGGCAGGATTAGGCTTGTTTTAACTAGTTGTATGTAGCTGAGGGAAGAGTCGGCAACAGCTTGCACAAGAGGGAGTTCACCTACCAAAACAGATCATTTGAAACTACCTTAAATGCCACTTTTTTTCACAGCACACATAGGAGAAGCAAGGAGAGAGGATATTTATTTAAACACAGTTAAACAAGTATAACAAATTGCTGCTTCATGGGCTTCTGGAACTCAGACTGCTTGTCCACTACAGAGTACAGGAGATTCAGTGGTTAAATATTTG
The DNA here is from genome assembly GCA_948472985.1 of Iguana delicatissima. Taxonomy (NCBI): domain Eukaryota; kingdom Metazoa; phylum Chordata; class Lepidosauria; order Squamata; family Iguanidae; genus Iguana; species Iguana delicatissima. Next base: position 2,388,210 of record CAOKZL010000159.1, on the reverse strand, counting down.
TCTTTAGAACAGAAATGAGGAATCTGCAGCCCTGCCACTCCACTCATGCCTCACTATGGCCATGCTGGCTAGGACTGATGAGAACTGCAGTTCAGCATCACCAGCAGGGCTATGCACTCTCCAACTCTGCTATAGGTGTGCACTGTGGGGGGGGCTCACACACTGAGCAAAAACACCCTGAATTCACTATAGCTGAATGCTACATCTTTATGTTCCTCCAGATGCAAACAGAATTTTTCTAGACAACAGAGGTGAGACAGACTCTGGCTGTTCATCTAAGAACACCACAAGGCCTATCTGTTTTTATTCCATACATGCCTTACATCTTTCACTGGAAACCTTACCATAAGATGATGGGAGAGCATGGGCAGGGGTTGGTTAGACTAGTCATCGGAACTGGTGACTTTAAAAAAAACCTCCCATCAGACCTCTTAGGCAGTAGGCGAATTTATGGGGCAAAAGGCAGTCTGTGAGGCAGACACACAGCTCAGTCCTCCAACAAAGGGGATTGGCTGGGATTCTGAAAAAGACTTGCCAGGAACCTGGTTACTGCTGCCCCACCCAACACCTGCTGTCTCACTGTGTCTAATGGTACAGCAGGCTATTTGGGAGAAGAGTCATTATGACGTTCTTGAGAGGTACAGGATCCAAAGCACAAACCAAGCATTCAAAGTAGCCACACCTGATATAGTCAGCACCCTTTATGATTTGATACCCTGCCATTATAAAACTCAGAAACAAGCACAGGAGGACTTGGGGGAAAACTTTCCATTTCACTTCAGTCCACTTCCGCCCCAACAGCAACTTTACTGTAGGGTTCCTGCAGAATGTATGACCCTTCCAAACTTGAAATAGCAAATTCCACTTCATCTCCATTAATGTTAGAATTTTTTTTCAAGAAAACATCATTCAGAACATGCTATTGAACAGCACAATGCTTTTTAAAATGGATGTTCCAACTATATCTTTAGCACTCTCCTGAAGTCACCTTGAGTTCTGCAATGGATGTATTCCATCATTCATAGGTCTGCATCCCTTCATTGGGTTGGACAGCCATGAAATTGTTTGCAAACTTTGTCCCGCCCCACCTGCAGCTGGCTTTATGCCATGGCCTATAAAACTCCTTATAGAATATCTTTGCAGGAACAACGCCAAGAGCTCCGCAAGTTTGAACTTGGCCACTTTCGCTTTCAAGATGCCTCTGGAACTATAACATTACAGTGTTCCAGGAGGCCAAATTTAAAGCTGCTTAGAAAGAGCCAGTGTGGTGTCGTGATCTGAGCGTTGTAGTACGAACCTGGAGACCACTCTTCGATTCCTTGCTTGGCCGTGGAAACCCACTGGGTGCCCCTGAGTGCCCCATACACTCTCAGCCATAGAAAATCCCATGATAGGGGTGCCAAAGGTCAGAAACAACTTGAAGGCACACAACAACAAGCCGTTTAGCGTAGTGTTTTGTATAAGTAATATTATTTTAAAAAAAACAATGTCTGTTATGGGGAAATTCTCAATAGGTAGAACGTTTTCCCAGTTAAAGCGTGAAAGGTGTCTTTGAAATGCCCGGAGGATAGGCGCAACCACTCGGTGATTGGGCAAGTCTCTTCCCAGGCGCGCTCTTGGGCAGGCGACTCCCCTCCGAGCAGTTCCTTTGAACCGCCCCCTCCCCACTTCCCTGAAAAGTGACTCAGCAGGCATTCACAAGGGGCGGGGAGGCCAGCAAGATGAGGCGGCCAGGCTACCACGCCGGAGCCACGAAGGTCACATCCTGTTGCTCAAAGCCAGAGAACACTACCCTACTTGGGTGGTCTCCCGCTGGCATCCCTACGTTCCCTCACACCGCAGCCGAACTGCCTCGGGGAAGAGCTTCTATACAAAGAGCCATAAACCCATTGACCAGAAAAGGCCAACTGACTCTTCTGAGATTCTGTCTCTACCAAAGGAACTTGGTGGCCTCGGACTAGCTACGCAACTTGACCTGGGTAGTAGGTGCGGGCGCCATTTTCGCCTCAGCCAGCCAAATCTCTTGAGCTGGTCCTTCCTGAGGCTTCTGCCCCTCGTGTACACTCGCCATCAAGAATTATTCCCTCTACCCACTTTTATAGATACTAACCTGCCCTAAGCATCTGCTTCTCATTTACTTCCTACCAAAACTGTCTAAGGGTTTGCGAAAGAGAGAGAGAAAACAGTCCCGAGTCCTCTCCTTCCCCTCCTCTCCTTATTTATGATTCTGAAACCCCAGTAGCTTACCTCGACAGCGCACGCGTTACAGTCTCGGGGCACGCGCAGCTGGGCAACTACGATCGGAGAAGCGCGTGCGCCAATTTGGGAGGGTCCGTCTCCACGAGGGAACTAGGACTGATCTGGGCATCTTATCCAATTAACTGGTGTTATTAAGTTCCGGGCTCTGCCAATCACCGAGACTCCGAAACATCCGGGACAAACCTTCCTAACATGCAACTGGACACGTGTGCTCCCCTCGAAAGGCGGGAAGACAACACTCAAGGACCATTTCGTACCTAGTCATAAGTACTTTCCTCCTCAACCTTTTTTGAAAAGATCTACCGGAGCATACATTCAAAGGGAGCTCCACTACTCCGGAAGAGCAAGGAAAAGGCAACCTTACCGAAGGAGAGAAGGGCAAAACTTCCTTTTCCCCACCCACCACTAATCACGTCTACAGCCCTTTAACCGCCGGGGCGCCTCACTCCTACGCGTGCCTCGGGAGGAAGGTCCAGCCGAAGGTTTCCAAGTGCGGCGACCCTGCGTCTCGCCAGGAGGACCATCTATCAGGCGGTTACAGTCCTCCTCTCCCATCGGGCTCCGCCTCCCTTTCCTAGAAGTTTTCTTTCCCCGTAGAAAGCTAGGCCCGGAGCAATGGGGAACTTCCAGACAGGATCCCGTGGCTCTTTAACTCACTTACCATGTTTCTCGGAGAGCGGGACTCAAAAGATAGACGCCGAAAAAGGGTGGCCGAGAGTCTTCCTCACTGACCGACTCGTCAAGGGAGCCTCCAGTGAGCAGAAGCCTCTTTTCTAACCAAGTCCTCCCCAGGGCGGGGCCTTTTATAGGAGCGGGAGGCGGGATTTTGTGGCTTGAAGTCGGGGGTGGGGAGGAGAGGTGCCCCTCCTTTTTAATTCCATCTCCTCCTCCGGCCCCTAATTGGCGGGTTCGACTTTTCCGGAGGGGGGGGGTAATATTTTAAGCCAGTGACGCGCGCGTTCCAGAATGTGGGAAGAAGCGGGAGGCGAGGCGGGGACCTTAGCCCCAGGTGGGGGGAGCGGGGAAAGGCCGAAGCGAGGGTTCCCCGTGTCTAGCTTCGCCCCACCCTCACCTCGATTTCTTGAAGGACACATTTTTTTCCACATTCGAGTTATAATATAATTTAAGGGGGAAAAACTTAGTGTTAAAAAAAAAAAAGACCGCAAGGGAAGTCGTGCTTAGTTTCAGATTCATTGTACCAAAACGAATAGGTTTTATGTGAGAGAAAATGGAGCGGGCACCTTAGGGGAGCAGGGGGGACTCCATTTCTCTGTCGTCTGAGGCAAAAAGCCTGCGAGAAAACTTCAGGAGGAAAAGAAGGAGGCCTCAGGAGGGCGGAGGGACTGCGGTGGGAACGGAGTTGCCGGATTGCGCTGTTTCTTCTTTCAAAACGCCGTCGCGGCACATTCCGGGGGGATGGCGGGGCTGGTCTGGTACAGCAGCGACGGCGAACGCGCTTACGGGATACATCCGCACGGAAGGAGAAGGGGAAAGGTTTCCTTGAGGTGGCACCTTTAAAAACCAACAGGAAGTAGGCTCTGCTAGTGCACCAAAGCTTATGACATAATAAATGTGTCGGGTTTTTTTTTCCTTCGGGGAATCTAAAGTCTCTTTTGAGCACTGGATTACAACCGTGGAGGCCAGGGTTTGAATCCCTGTTCAGCCAGGGAAACCCACTTGATGGCCTTGGGCAAGTCACACACTCTCAGCCTCAGACAAAAGCAAAGGCAACCCCCCTTCTCAACAAATCTTGCCAAGAAAACCCCATAATAGAGTCGCCTTAGGGTCACTATAAGTCAGCAGCTACTTGAAGGGACACAACAACAAGAGAGCTGGATCAGATAGGTAGTTAGATGGTTAGCTATCTCTGAGCTTCTACTGAGTTGGACATGCTCACTGGAGGATTCTGGGAGTTGTAGTCCAAAAAAGTGACTTCTCCAAGCATTGCTCACAGGAGCCACTTCTCTGTCATCCAGAGGTGTAGCTGGGGAGCATTGTCCCTAAAACTTTTATTCCCCCATTAAGTATTAATTCTGTCCCTGAATTTATAGTACTGTAGTGATTTAAAACTTCAGCAGATATAAAAGTTCTAGGTTTTAAGGGTTTCACTCTCTGCAATTCTATAAATTTGAGGAATGAAGGAGAAGTTCATCGGGCAGAAGAATTCTTACTGTTGTTTTGTGCCTTCAAGTCATTATTGACTTATAGCAAACCTATCACAGGGTTTTCAGGGACTGAGAGTGTGTGATGCACCCAAGGTCACCCAGCTGGTTTCCACAGCTGAGCAAGGAATCGAACCCTGGTCGCTGGGTTCACCCAGACCACTGCACCCCACACTGAATTCTTCCATTTGAGAGCAATGCCTTCATGCCACCCCAGCTACACACCTGCTGTCATGTGATCTCCAAGGACTGGACTGCACACATAAATATGAGAAGGACACAAACTCTAAGAGCCTGAGCTATTCAGAAGGATCCTCCTTATTTGAACCTTCTGCCCAGCTAGGGTAATAAGTAAATGAGTAACACCCACATAATTCACCCTTCCCTCTTGGTATTCAGCTATATGCTACTGCCAGCTTAGATCTTTCCAGAGAGGAGGAGTGTCTCCTATGCTTGATGGCATGTGTGAATAGGGTCCTTGTTTCATAGTCCATGGACAGGATCAGGAGGATGCAGGACTGAGAAAGGAACTTTGTATTGATTTTCTTTCTTTATTCTTCTTGTCTTCTGGGAATGCCTACTTCTGCTTCACCACATACCTTGCCCCAGGGATGTAGCTGGGGGGAAGGGCAAAATAAGGGTGTTTCCTTCAAATAAGAATTCTCTCCCAATGAAACTTTCGCACAGTCCCTAAATTTCTACCATTTCACTAACTTAAGATTTCATATGAGCAGTTAAAAACAGCATTTAGGCTCCCCCTTTGGAGGGGGTAGACAGTGTTACCAAAAGAATGTGAATACAGCAAATATAAGAGTTCTAAATATGAATGATTTTTAGTGTCCCACTCTATTCAGTGCTGGAAATTGGAGACTGAAGGTAAATTCCATTTTGGGGAGACAGAATTCTCATTTGGGTGGTAAACGTTGTTCCCCTCCATAAATACACCTCTACACCCTACCCTGCTCTTGTTATCTATTCTTATTTTTCTCTCTTTTCTTTTGACAAGAATTCCTGTTCTTAATGATTAAGTTAAATCAGCCCTTCACTTCACTCTTAAGAAAAGCTGTGTTGCATCCTAATAAACTACCTTATGTTGGCAAACATATTTTACCAGGTTAGGGCCGATTAAACCTTCCCCCTAGTCTCCCTTAACTCCTGCAATGAGTTTCTGAAACAGTCCAGAGAAGGAAAGGGAGAAAGAAAGAAAAAAAACAGAGGGGGAGTATAGGGAATTTGTGAGTTAAGAAGGGATAAGAGGCCCATTCTCATCTGTTTCTCTCCTAAAAACTACTTCCCTGCACCTCAGTGCTGTGAAACAAACAGTGGGAATCCAAACTTTGTCTGGTAATGCTTAGTTATACAGTACTTTGAAAATACTTACTCTTCTTTTAGAGATAGAGTTGTCAATACTTATAGTCCTGTTATCCTGTACATGCACAGTTCATCTGTGTTAGAAGCAGCACTTGAATGGAAATGTCAACATGTATATCTTCATGAGAGCATGTGGGCTTTTCCTTTCATGCACTCAGCCTTGTTTATGCAGTCTGCAGTTGCCACAGGTGACCATCTACGTACAGGCCATTTTTTCTTACAGAAGTATACCTACTGCTTTCAATAGACCTTACATCCAAAGTAATAGCTTTGCAAAGAGTTATTATACACAACTATGATTACTGATGGATATATTTACTACATGTACTATCCTTTTTTTCTTCCAGGAAACTCAAGGTGGCCAATAAATGGTTCAGAAGAGAGGCACTGGTCAAGCCAGGACCTGTTTAGGAGTTACTTCACACAAATATGGTCATCTGAGGTTATTCAGTAATCTTCTGTTCCAAAAAGTCACTGAAATAATTCTCTGAGATGCAGCCTGGCTTTGCTGCCTTGCTCCCGTCTGTGAACAAATTTGATTGCTTTTCTTGTGGAATGTGAGAAGCCTTACCCTGAACAAATGTTTCTCTAGAAGCAGATCAGGTAAAAAGGCCCCATTGCCCAGGGAACATTGGTTATTTATTTATGAACATCTGTGACACAAACATTTTGACAACCACAGTCCAAGGAAGCGGGCAGATATCCTCAGGGTAAAACTGTACAGGAGTCCTGTGGAGAAATGAATACATACTGGTTTAATCCTAACCAACCTAATTATCCCATAGGTAAGCTGACCACTATCAGTTTTAGATCAGTGTAGAGCAAGGCCAGAAGACCTGCATGCCAGGGAATTAGTTTGCAGAATTTCTTGTGAGATTCTAATCTGGTGGTACAGAGACAAAGAGCTGTGGGAAAGACAGAACAACAACCAAGTCTTTATGCTCGAACTAGCATTTAAATCATGGTCAAATCCATCTTTCAAGGACCACAGACAGGAAATTGTCCTGGTTCATCTATGAACAGAATGTGAGAGCAGTACACACCACAATCTGTCAATGGTAAGCCCCCATTAGTGTATATGCTGTGTAATTTGGGGTGAGCAGTCTTCTGGCTTGGGTGAATTTGTTGTGTTTTTTCACTACAATGCTAAGATCCACTAACCCACTGCCTGGTGAAAAGACACAAACCTAGAATTAAACAATACTGAGCTCAGGAATTTGTTTTGAGTACTAGAGAGAAACAGAGTTCACAGTCCTTCTGCATAAAAAAAAAATGTTCCCACAAGCTTCCCTCATTTCAACAATATAATTGCCCAGGGTGGAGAAGGCAGTCATTTTGTTGCTGCTATTGCTAAAGAGAGCGAAGTAAAAAATCCTTGATGTGTTCTTGCAAATCATCCAGAGATCTCCCTTTAGATCCAGATTAACCTCCTGCCCATAGTCCTTAATGAAGTGCCCTCCATTGTTAAACACAAATTGCTTGTGCCCCCCTTGCCCATTTTTCAGCTCTTCTCCAAACTTATCTGTGTGTGGGGCCACCTAACTTGCATCCTGTGAGCTTAGCTTTGTTTCTGGGCTAAAGCATTAATATGCCTGCATTCTTTATGTTTTCAAAAACAGTCAGCTCAGTGTCCTTTTTTTCATTTTCTTTTTTTAGGGCTTGGAAATTACTGGGACTTGATTGCTGACTGGAGATATTTTTTTCATGAACTGAATGGAAACATAGAGGCAGCCTCTTGCAACATAGTCTAAATATGGTGCAGTGTGGACCAGACAGTGTGGCAACTGCTGCACTATAAAATCAGATCTGCATCCTCATTTTGTTGTGGAATTAATAAAATCTAACCTGAGACAGGGAAGGAATCATCAAACACCCTCCTTATGCCCACTTCAAGTTGCTCCTGACTGCAGATGCAGTAGGTCCCCCATATCTGCAAGACATATTGATGCAAACTTAACGCAGGTGGTAAAAAACATAGGTAAGGTGGGAGCTGTGCTGGGCTTTGCATGCCTTCTCTGACCCAGAAGGAACGTCCATTTCTTCTGGCTTGGCAGAGAGGAGTGTGGTAATCTTCTCTGCCCAAGAAGGAGCATCTGTCTCTTCCTTTGTGGAGAGAAGCCTGTAGAATCATAGAAATGTAGAGTTGGAAGAGACCACACGGGCCATCCAGTCCAGCCCCTTGCCATGCAGGAACACCCTCAAAGCACTCCTGACAGATGGCCATCTAGCCTCTGCTTAAAAACCTCCAAAGAAGGAGACTCCACTACACTCCGAGGCAGCATATTCCACTGCCGGACAGCCCTGTCAGGAAGTTCTTCCTGAGGTTCAAGTGGAATCTCCTTTCCTGCAGCTTGAATCCATTGCTCCTTGTCCTGGTCTCTGGAGCAGCAGAAAACAAGCCCTCTCCCTCCTCTACATGACATCCCTTCAAATATTTAAACATGTCCCCTCTTAACCTTCTCTTCTGCAGACTAAACATACCCAGCTCTCTAAGTCTATCCTCATAGACTTAGGGAGGCTCTGTGTTGGCTTCACATGCCTTCCTCTCTCCCAGAATCCCCCAACCAACATGGCCTCCTCAGTGGAAGCAGAGGGTGATATTTATCCAACTATCTGTATATCTACCTATCTGTCCATCCCTGCTATTGTTGTTGTGTGCCTTCAAGCTGTTTCCAACTTACTGTGACCCTAAGGCAAACCTATCACAGGGTTTTCTTGGCAAATTGGTCCAGAGGGTTTGCCTTTGACTTCCTCTGAAGCTGAGAGAGTGTGACTTGCCCAAGGTAACTTGCAGCGGGTTTCCTAAAAAGGAGGAAGAGATGGTGAGAAAAAAGAAAGAAATGTTGCAGCACCTTTGTGACTAACTAGTTTTTATTTTAGTATGAGCTTCTTCAGATTCAGTACCAAGTGATATTAAGGCCTCAAGTATAAAGCATATTTGTGGGAATGGGGTAGAATGTACTAGGATCCAGAAAGATGCAAATCATGTCCCTTTGACCTAAATTTTCAAAGGGCTAAGTATGTTCTTTCAGATCTTTACAGTAGACAGTTAGTGCTGATGTGTGAAAGCAATAAATCTGCTTACCAAAAGTCAGTTTCCCTGGGTTCAAAACTCTCTCTGAGGTATTTTTAGTTTACAATGGACACACGTACAGACTGGTTTGTGGATGGTGTGTGCAGAAAAGTTATTCTACAAATGAACAAGGATTTCAAATGGCAGAAGTGTTATGCTTGAAACCTCTCACTAAAACTGATTCTTTCACTACATATTTGTTGTTGCTTTTTAAGATGCTAAACCAAAGAAGTGCTGGCTTGAATTGACTTTTGCATGCCTTATTTGGTTTGTTGCAAATTTCCCTCACACAGTTGACCTTGTCTTGGAACTTAGAAGCTAGTAACTGCTGCTCTATACATGTCAGGCTTTGTTCAGTGTTTCAGTGTTTCTTGATCAATGTTTCAACTGGACCTTGAGAGGGATTCTAATCATTCTGGCTTCTTTGTTCCCAGGGGAGAGGGTTTGTTTTCCCAGGGGTAAAAATGGAACTACAAACACATAACTGGCGCTACCATTCAGTAAAATGGCTAGAATATTGTTACACCACCCCTTGCCCCAAAAGAAACCTGTTATTCACTGTTCTCTTTTATAGTGTCAGTGCCTTCAGCTTCAATGGATAGGGTTTGTTTTGGCAGCCTTATAGCAAGTCAGAGTAATATTGTTTACTAAAAGGGTGAGGAGCCTATGGCTCTCATAGAATCATAGAGTTGGAAGAGACCACAATGGTCATCGAGTCCAATCCCCTGCCACGTAGGAATACACACTCAAAGCACCCCCAGCAAATGGCCTCTCCAGAGGTTGTTGGATTCCAACTCCCATCTGGCCCAGATAGGGCCATCTGTGTTGGAAGCTGCAATTCAGCTACTTACTTCTAGCAGACCAAAGGCCCCCACACGTGGCTATGGTTGGCAGCTGAGACACAAGACAGGCCTCCTATGCCTTTAATAGTTTTGTGGAAGGGGGAATTTCAGTACGTGCTGCTTATCACACAAGTTCTACCTGCCAAAATTCTTTTTTCTGCAAAACCACATTAAAGGAATAGGAGTCCTGCTCTGCTTTTCACCTTCCAACCTTGTGCCTGGCCTATTACCCCATTGTTTTAGGGATAGAAAGGTCCTTGCTATCTGTTGCTACCTAATCCTGAAAATCAAACCTGAACATACCAGGGACTGAACTGTGTACCCTGTGTATACAAAGCATGTGTTCTACCACTCTGCTGTCCCTCCTTCATCTATACCAGTGCTTTCCAAACAGTTTTGCTACAAAGACCAGTCATTCTGTTGGCTGCAAGGACAGGGATTCTCTCTTTTGCACAGAAACACCTCCCTGGAAGCCTAGAGAGGCCATTTTACTCATTCCTATAATTCAATCCACATACACAACACTCCTGAGGAATAATCCAATCACTAGCCAATTCATGACCCTTGCACAGTACTGAAGGAACATAGTGCTAAAAAATTTAATGGCCCTTTTCACTAGGTCTGCATGCCCAAGAAGACACAAAGCTCCTTGTGAATAATCAATAAGAGAGTAGCTATTTGACTTATATCAACAACACTGCCACAGATACTGAGATGGAACTGGAGCAAGGGCTCTTAATCCACAATGCTATTTTTGCAATTTAATCATGAGTAAATCCAGAAGTGGGCCTCTGGATTGTCTGAGGATTGTCTTCCCTCCTGACATGGCGTACTCATCTGCTCATGCATGCCACACTCAGCAAGAGAGATTCTAAGATCATTTCTTGGTATATACATCAGAGCAGAAGTCCATGGGCTAGCCAGATCTGGATGGATTTATTTACTTAAAATATTTCTGTATTGCTTTTTGAAGTAGGGGCAAAGATTGCAAAGAACAAGTTATATTTTCTACTTACAAGTGATGATACAGCCTCTACATATGAGATCTATCATGAGGATGATGTTGCATGAGTGACTGTTTATACTTTGTCTGAAAATTGGGAACAAATGCAGGGTGTCAACAGGGAGCAACTGAGGGAAGAGGCTCGTAGTGTGGAGAGGGCTGAATCCTTTCACTTCAAAGAATATATTTCCAGTATTATAAAACCAAGAAATCTACCATGAAATACAGAACATATGGATTTTATAAAGATTCTTTTGCTTTCATCACCATACCATTAAATTGTAATTGGCAGCGACATTTGTTTTGAAAAGAGAATCATATACTGCAGTGGGTTTATAAATGGGGAAGTCCATTCTGCACAGCAGGAACCTCAGGATAAAAATAAATGGTGAAGCAAAACAGGAATTCAACCTAACAAACATGGGCAGGGAATGCAAAAGGCCCAGGGTGTGGGAACTGATAAGGGTGGGGAGCAATGATCATTTCCCTAGGTATTTTTCTCCCCAAACTGCACTAAAAGCCCAATGTTCTATTCTGAACAGCGTTGTCTGTTCAATTAGGAACATCTAAAAATAGGCAAGCTATGTTAACATTCCCTGCAAGGGTATGTGTGCCTGCATATTTTATTCCTCACATTTAATGGCATTTTCCAACCAGCTACATAAATGATAACAGTGAGTAAATGTATGAGAATAACCCAGTGCTGGTTTTCCCAAAGTCAGAAACAAGCTGAAATGGAGTGGAGGGTAGAGGCCTAGAGCTGTGCCCATGCTATGGAACCTGGGCAATGATCCAGTACAGTCCTCTGGGACTTTGTTGATTTACGGTTAGCTTTGGGCCAAGAATGTCCAACACAAAAACCATGTTGCTTTGGTTCTCCGACCAGCATCTGATCCTTCCTGAAACTGGCATGTTCACAGTTTCCCTAGCATGCAGAAGCCATTTACAGAGGTAGAAAATTGTCTTCCTTGATTCTCAGTGTCAGAGGGCAAAGTTTTGCCATGAGAAAGAGTGCAGCATGCATTCCCTGCCCATACTGCTTTTGTACAGCAGACATAGGAGGCCTCAGGATGTGGGACCAGATCTGGTCCACTGAAGTTCCCTAGAGAGTTGTACCCTCTTCCCCTTAATATGGTTTCTTCTCCAGCTTTGGTACATTTTGAAGGGCCTCCCTGAAGGCTTAGTTATGTACAGTAAGAGGTTTACGTTTTTAAAAAATGTTTTACCTTTGGCTCTGCCCATCACTGGAATATGCCCCTTCAACATTTATCTGAAATTTAATCTTTAGCCTTTGGGCATGAAGAGGTTTTCTGCCTTGGACATACCTAATAGTGGGATGTATTTCACATTTTGGTTTGGATTTTTTAAACTAAAGAAGAAGGCTGGAATTCACTTGGGGACGTTTGACTTCACAAGTGGATTTACATCAATGGGCAACAGAACTGAACAGTTTTGTAATGGCCATAGTCAGCAAGGGCTGCTGTTACATTACTATGTACAGAAGCCAGCAAAGTGACTGTTGTGCATCAGGACTAATACACTGTTACCCTGCTTGCTGGGTGTCTCTTAGGGGGATTCCCAACGCCTGTCAAAATTATCACTTGTAGGGAAAATTAGCTATGAACACTGCTTCAGCAATGTAAAAAGGGCAGGGTAATTAAGGATCTTTTACCCAATGTTTACGGGGTCAGGTTCAGTCAGAAATCACACAAAAAGGTCCAATGAATGACTTTATTGAATAGTAATAGTTCGCAGTAACGCAAACACGCACACACGCATCCAAGGGCTAATAGAAATAAAGAGTGGAAATAAGATAGAGGATTGTTGAGGGATTCGCAGCTTGGGTGATAGTGCACCTCTTCCTGAAGTCCTTGGTCTGGGAAGCAGCGATCCAACAGCGGCTCAGCGAACAGACGCTGAGGAGATCACGCAGCTGTCGGGAGGGGGGACCGGTCAGTTGGTATGACCGGGAGGCATCATACTCCTTCTCCTTGCCTCGCCTTTCTCTCCTGCCTAACTAGCCCAAAAAACAGGGACTATTTGTAGGAAAAATTTACTTTGAAGGCAAATCCTTTCCCAGGGAAAACAAACAGGGACAGGAAAGAAAAACAACTCCACACCTGGCATTTCTCTGATATCAGAAGATAACAAGGTGTCATCCCAGTAACAGGATCTTCCTCTGCTTTGAGGCTGTGGTGTGAGTTTCTGGAGATGGACTTGATAAGGTTTTATTGCTTCCAGTGCCCAACTTTCCGGGAATACTTTTACTCCCTTCAAGTGGACTTCTTAAAGGTTAAGGACCTTTTGTCCACCATGGGTTATCACAGCATGAAGTCTCCTGTGGCTGCGGGACTGGGGATTTTACTGGCCTGATCTGGTTCATTCGATCGTACGACCGTTATTGCCTATGTGCACATTCGGGTGACCTCTCTGGTGGGTTAGATTAATTTTTAATATCAAAGTTGTAGACCCCGGGACAGGGTTTATTTCCTGTCATTTGGCTGAGCTGTCAGAAATAACAGAGAGAAAGGCATGCAGTAAGATACAGAAAAGGTGAAGAAAGGGGGCCCAGGGAAGGAGGAAGAGGCTTGAGAAAACAACAGGCCACAACATGGATGGGTTTGTGGAAAGGTGATCAGGAGTCATCAGGCATAGTCTGGGAGAGGAAAACAAGTAGAATTGGTGAGAGATGGGGGAAAGAGGGAGAGAAATAAAAGTGCAGAGAGGTAGGCATTACCAAAGGAAGGCTAAAGTTCCCATCTTTGAAAAAGACAGCCTTGCAGGAGGGCATATGCCTCAAGTTATCATACGTCTATCAGAAATAAGTTCAATTGCTCCTCCGTCTTCTGAAGTCTAGGAAAGTCTGTCCATCAGCAATCTTTGCAGCAGCAGGCGTTTTAATGGCATGTGGCCTTCAAACAGAGCTTGGAACAAGTACTTATGGACCACAGTTCCAGTATTCCCAGTCAGCTGTGCTACTGGCCATATTGAGCAGGGGATTCTGGGACTTGTAGTCCTAAAGGAACTCTTCCAAGCTCTCTGTTTCACCGTTGTCTGTACCCTTCCAAAGTGTTGGAATGCCTACCCTGGTTTTGTGAGTTGCCAGTTGCCAAGAGACGGTGGACAATCAGGGCTGTGGGAGAGGAGACTCCATTTCAGAAGAACTGCCACTTTAGGTCTGGTGCCAACCAGAGCAGAAGGAAAGGGGGAGCAGTTTCTCCTCACCCTTTTATTTTCTTGTGGGGAAGGGTTGAAAATGTTTCCTTCTCCCCCACTGGTGCCTTCAATGCAAGGGAAATTTACTGCTCCTAGTCCACAGATCATGCAGTCCTCCTCCCTCCCAGTTTATTAGGATATTTCCAGGAAATTAGAGGCCTCTGGATTTGGTCAGTCTAAAGCCAGCCTAGGAATGCTTCCCCTTCTGCCCGTAGTACCAGGTGATGTAAGCTACACTTCAGAGGAAAGAGCTGGAAAAACCACCTCTGAGTATTCCTTGCCTAAGAAAACCCTATGAAATTCATGGGGCCGCCAAAATCAACAAGTGACTTGAAGACAAATCCAACACACTGCCAGGGGTTCTTAAATGATACTTAGTACAGGATTCCACCACCATACAGGAAGGACCTCTACAGCATACCTCCCTTTCTCTGTCCACAGAACAAATCGCCAAAGGCCCTGGAATGCCCTCTAAAGGACCACCATGTTGCAACCTGAATTGCAGTGATAAGGTTTAGTTATTTTTTGCCTCTCTCTCCTTTCTGGTATTAGTTTCACTCTGAGTCTAATGCTGTGGTTGTGAATGAAATAAACAGTAATTTTCCTGGGGGATTGAATTCAGACAGGTTGCTAGGAAGTTCAAAGAGCTTTATGGCAGATTCATAAGCCTCTATGAGCCCACAGACATGTGGGGACACAAAGTTGGTAGCATGAAGCCTCAACTGCTCGAGAAATCCTTATTCCCGCCCCCACGCCCAGCCACTGATCTTAACATGAGTCTCTATTTACCTTGTCTGCACATATGTTTACTTAGTAGATTATATACAGCCTATTTAATAACGTATTTACAACTAGCATATATACCTGGTTGGTGCCGGCCTGGATTTTATTTTCTCATAGGTAATACTTGTTAGAAAGTTTTGAGATCCTGTTTTCTAATTCCCCAAACTGTCTTGTCCAGTACCTGTAACTTTTCCCCATATTCCCCAATCCAATCTGCATTCAGAGTTATTAGTATACAGAGGTTGAGTTTCTGAGGGATACACTGTCTTCCTCCTTCTTGCTGCTAGGCCTCATCTCCATAGCAACCAGTCTGCTCTCTGGCTGAGAATTCTAAAGGCCCCTCCCTAAACTGCAAACCCCAGGATTCCATAGAATCTTCTCAGGCAGCCAATCATATGAGGTCTTCACCTGACACAGCCAATCATATGAGGTCTTCACCTGACACAGACAAACAAACATACAAACTTTGACTTTTATATATATGTCTCACATGCCTCTAATTCAACTATCCTCTGGTTTAATGCAGAACAATGCTGTCCGAGCTGTTTTCAATCTACCAAAATATTGACCTATTTCTTCTCCCTGCAGATCTCTTCACTGGCTACCAGTTCGGGGCAGGGCCTGCTTCAAACTTTTGGTCCTGGTATTTAAAGCTTTGCATTTTTTTAATTTTATTTCTATTAAAGTTATAACAAATAACAATATTTACAAATAATCATTCTTTCTTTTTATAAATATATAAGAACCAGCATTTTAACCTCCCTCAGTATCTTGCAGCTCAGCTTGTTTGGTATGTTCCATCCAGGAATTTAAGATCTTCAGGCAAAGGATTGTTGTCTGTTCCACTAGTGCGCACAGCTCTGTCAAGGCCGAGAGCCTTTCAAGATCTGGCTCTGCCTTTGTGGAACGGTCTTCCTTTGGACCTCCGGCTGGAGGAGGATCTCATCCATCTTTGTAAACAGTTGACGACCTTCCTCTTTGACTCTCGATTTTAAGCCACTGAGTTGTATTTAAGGTGCTGAGATGGGTAGCAACTGGTGGGGTGTTGGGGACTTCATGCCATGTATTATGTATTGTTGTGGTTTTTTGTTTTAATGTCCTTGTCTCTTATTATATACTAGTGTATTTACTCGGTGTTGTCCGGAGTTTTATTGTCTTAAGAACTCACCAAACTATCTTCTCCATTTCCTGTAACTTTGCTCCATATTTCCCAATGCAATCTATATTCAGAGTGATTTACATACACAGTTTAGGTTCCTGAGGGAGTACGCTGTCCTCCTTCTTGCTGCTAGGCCTTGTGTCCACAGCAACCGGCCTATTCCAGTACCTGTAGCTTTTCCCCATAGTCCCCAATCCAATCTGTGTTGTCTGGTGATGTTGATGTACTGGATTTTTTTTTCTTTCTGTTGAATTTGTGCAATGGCTTTATGTTTTTCTGAAAGCATTTCTTATTTTGAATTTCAATTTTAAGATTCCTCACATACGGAACCCATACAATCTACTGTGTGAGGCAAGAAGAATTTGTAACTATGGCCATTTCTGCACTACACTGTTACAGTGCTATTATTCCACTTTCAACATCCTGTGGAATTCTGGGGTTTGTAGTTTACTGAGGCCAAAGACCTCTCTGGCTGAGAATTCTTAAATGCCCCTCCTTAAACTACAAATCCCAGGATTCCATAGGATGTTGAAAGTGAATAATAGCACTATGACAGTGTAGCATGGAAATGGGCTATGTGGTGTATGTCACTTTAATCTTTCTCACGTATGCCTCCCAAACGTTTTCTGGCATCCTTATTGATGGTGGGCCTCATCTTTATAGCACCTGGCCTGGGGCCCAAGAGCTCTTGGCTGAGAATTCTAAAGGCCTCTCCCCAAACTCCCAGCCCCAGGATTCCATGGGGTCTTCTCAGCCAGCCAATCACATGAGGTCTTTTCTGCCTCATAGAGCCAATTATATGAGGTCTTCACCTGTCTGACGCAGACAGACAGACAAATTCACAAACATTGATTTTTATATAGTAGATGTTGTTGTTCCGCCCTTTGGGGAAAAGGCGTTACAAATAAGCATGCTGGCTAACCTGATTATACTCAGGGAACCCCAGCTCAGTATTTCCGGTTACTGAGGTGTTTATGGCACAATTCTGTACTGCAAGTCTGCTGGCTGAGGAGAAACAGGATTAAGGGGACCACATCATGACAAGTATATGGGTGGAATGCCCCATATACAGTAAAGCATTCCAGTATGCTTTTGCTTCATCCATATTAGGGCTGGGTGTGAGCATTGTTTCTGCCATCTCCTGTGACTAGTTCAGGCTTTTATGCTGTTGTTGTTTTTAGTGTGCAGCTAGGCACAAAATGTACAATTGGTATAAAATGTGCAGTTGGAAAAGAGATAATGTGTAGTTGGAATATGGATGGGGGAAGCTAGACACATTAAGTGTTTATTAAGCACATAAATGACAGTGTTTATCTGGCAACCTTGGTGAAAACAGTAAAAGGCCTGTTTTGGAGAGGTACCAACTCTGAAAGCACAAATTTGATGAGGCAGCAAGAATGGCTCTTTACACTGACTTTAGTATCATTGAGCTGGAATTCACGCTGGTGCACAAGCCACTGGATTGTGGGCCTTGAACTCAGGCAGATCCATAGATGAATTGCTGCTCTGTAGCAGATAAGTGCCATTCATTCCTGTGAATTTCTGGCACAGAACGTAAGCAGCAAAGTGTGCTTTGTGCTTGTTTAGTTTCCTTATAATTTAGAGAATTCATGCAGTTGATATACTCACTTTTTTAAAAAAAATGGGATTGGTTTCCAGGGGTAGTGTTGCCAAGGGGAAGGTGCGGGACATGGCCAGGACCTTTATTTTTCTTTCCACTGTGTTTCCCTCTCCTAACCTGGGCTGTTTTAGCAGCTATTTTGCAACTATAGGAGTGATGTATTTTTGGACCTGGCATAACTGAAATGTAGCTTGCTCTTCCTATTACCAGGTAGGTGATTTAAATGGTTTTGACTGACTACAAAGGTGACTTCAATTAAATCAGAAGCATGTACACCTTTTGATTTTGATTAAAACTTCTTACATTTATTTTTAGTCCCAAAAAAATTGACAAAAGTATCACACAGAGGAAGAAATGGTCCTTCTACTCAGATGATGTCCAAATGCCATGTTGTTTTACTACTATTCTAAAATCATCATCCTTCTTTTTGCTTCAGAACTAATATGTGAATTAGTACAAATGTGATCAACTGTTTTATTGACAAAACTTATGCAATTAAACAATATGTTTACTTGAATTGGGCGACAATCCTACTTCAAAAAAGTTTGAGAATTTCTGATATTCAAACGAACAACTAGATCTGTGTCATACTTTAGGATAGCATCAGTAACCAAGCAAGAATCATTGTGTGGTCTACTATCAACATCAACAAACATTTTGTGTCTCCTCTTTGTAATGCAATTCTGCAGTTAAAGGGATATTGTGAAATAATTTTTGGATAGAACTAAGCTTAATGTTTGTTTTGCTTTGTTGGTTGAGTTGTTGGTTTGTGGAGTGTATTTTTCTTTTCTCTTGTTTTCTTTTCTTCTCTGGTTGCACTGAGCCATTTTAAATGTTTATTGTCATAAAAATTAATATAAAAAGGAGAGCTTGGAACAGTGCCCATAACTTCTATTTTCCCAAGTCTTGGGATTATGGGGGTTGTACTCTAGCACATCTGATAGATATCAAGTTGGGAAAGACTGGTTTAGAAGATACTTTCACTTACCCAAAAGCAACAGTATGTTCTTTTCAATCATAGCATCATAGAGTTGGAAGAGACCAAAGGGACCATCCAGTCCAGCCCCCTGCCATGCAGGAACACACATCAAAGCACTCCCAACAGATGGCCATCCAGACTCTGCTTCAAACTTCCAAAGAAGGAAACTCTATCACACTCCAAAGCAGCATATTCCACTGCCGAACAGCTGGATTCTTCATCTGAAAAGAAAAATCTATTGAATGCTTTAAAAAAAAAGAGAGCCTTGTAGTTTCAACACTTCATTTCTTAGCAACTCAAAGGTGGAAAGCCTAAGTATACTTACTTGCAAACAAATTGACTTTCAACTAAATGGGGATATAACTGAACTATTTGGTGACTATGTGTCTCCTCTCATTAACTTCTCAGTGACACTCCCAGGAAAATTTGTAAAGGATTGCATCCTGTTATTTGGGACAGAGCCAAAGCAGCAGGTTAAATAAACAATTCCAACAACTTGATGAGGTGTCTTTGCTGTGTTTCTTCCACTTGCTTGCAGTAGGTGGCACCATAACAAAATTTTATCTTATCACCAGCCAGAACAGCAATTGGTGCAAAACTGCAAGACGAGCAGTTTCATTTTCAGCCCTTTTTTGCAACGTGGCAACATTTAAAAAAAAAAAAAAAGCCCTGTGCTGAAACACATCCATAAAGATGGAAAGACAGATTATTGGTCAACCAATCCATATGTTGAAGTACTGGCTGAAGTTCCAGATGTTTGATGCCTCACATTGATAAAAGCTCTATCCTCTTTACAATCACATCTGAAATGTGACTGTCCCTTGGTTCAGCTTGGGGGGCTTTACATTTCTATATGCCTGAATATAGTATAGGAGAAACTCCCTGTGATTCTCCACCTGTTATGGCAACAGAAGCCATATTCTGAGATGGAGAATATACCTACCAACTGTCCCCATTTGGCAGGAACAGTCCCAATTAATCCTCTGTCATCCCATTTTTTCGGCTGCTTTTGAAATGTCCCAGTTTCCTCCCACTTCCCCCCTTTGTCTTCAGCTTGCTTCATCTGCTGCAAACCAAGTTCAATGTGGAAAAGTTGTTTGTATTCAATTAACTCTAGAGGGAGAGGAAGGTGTAGAGTCTTTCCCTTTCCAGTAGGTTTAAGCAAAAGCAAACTGCTGCAGCCTCACCTAGGTTGTATATTTTTCCTCATTAATAATTTTTCCCATCTTGACCACACTCCATTGTCGCTTGGCCACGTGTCTTGGATTTCATCTATGAAACAGATATGGGAGAAGGAAGTAATGCCCCAGAACAGAGTGAGCTCCCCCTGCATACCAAAGAGGTCACTATTGATCTCACCACTGTTACTTGGGCCCTTACGCCATAGCATACTTACCATACTGATTAATCCAGGGCATGCTGAGTATAAGCTCTCCCAGACTGCATGGCAAAAATAATTTCTCCATAATGTTTGTATCCCACAAAGGATGGGTTGGTCACTGTGGGGTGAGGGGACATCAGCTCCCCAAGGAATTTGGAAGGTTGTACTCCCTATCACAACCCGTAGGGACAATAGCTCCTTTCAAAATTACCAAAAAAGCATTCTAGAGATATTTCACCATGCTTTCAGTCCATCCTGGATTGTTTCAAACTCAGGAGAAGCCTTTTTCCTTTTTTCCAAACCAGAAGTAAACTGGATGTCAAATTCCAGTTTATTTCCTGTTCAAATAAAGGCCTCTTCTGGGCCTAAAACAGCTCAAGGGTGGGACAGAGGCATAGCAAAATATAGTATATGGGGGACTTTTTCTTTTTAAAAAATCTAAAACAAATTTGGGAGAATGCTGAGAGGTCCTTGAGGGCCTCAAAAATTGCCTTGGTTAGGCCATACTTTTGCTGCCCCGATTTAGAAATGCACACATATCCTAATTGCTTGGATCAGAAAGCTATGAATAGGGAAAGTTTGAGGCAGGACAGCAAAATGGGCATGGACCAGGACTGGCTTCTCATTAGGCTGCAATCTCTCACTCACCCACCCACCTGACAGTTGTAGAGGAAAAACGGGGAGGCTAAAGACTAGACACATGGTTGGACACAGCACTGTTTTGGGAATATGTACCTTAAAATCTATGTGGCATGATTATACCTATACAATTTAGAGGAGTTTTGCTGCCCTAGGTGAAAAATCTATTAGGTGGGTATAGGGCTGTGTATCTGCTTTTCACTTCTTGTAGTAGGTGCTGGAATGGTTGCATTTCCTCCTCAAGGGTTTTCTTGATTCCATCGGCTTCACCATCTTCTCTACCAAGTAAATGGGCTGCTCAAAAATTAATTATTGTGGAATGGGACAAGATGGAGGCTGAGACTGGGTAGTGTTTTCTAGATGGTATGAGGTGGAAAGGAGAACCATTGAACTCCTAACATTTTACTTCCTCCTGACATCAGTCTAGTTCTTGGAGGGAAAGCAGGATATAAATTAAGTTACTGGTTGATTAACACTTACTGCTGCATGAAATCACACTCATGACTGTCAGTTTGTCTTTTACTGTTGTGTGTCTTCAAGTCATTTCCAACTTATGGCAAACCTAAAGCGAACCTGTCACGGGATTTTCTTGGCGAGATTTGTTCTGAAGGGGCTTGCCTTTGTCTTTGTCTGAACCTAAGAGAGTGTGACTTGCCCAAAGGCACCCAGTGGGTTTCCATAGCCAAACACGGATTCAAACCCTGGTCTCTAGCCACTACACCATGCTGGCTCCACCCCACAGGAAACAATGGCAAAATCCAGCATACTAGTCTGACAGAGAAGCAGCACAGAGCCCAAAATAATTGGCAGCAGCAACAGGAATACATGTTCTTTCTCCTTCTAGTCTTCATTTGATGCAAATCTTCAGGGTAAAGTATTTTACTACGTTTGTCTTTAGTTTTACTCAAATTTTGTCTTTAAAAATCATCCTACCAATGCAAATAAACTCTACCCTTAAAACCGCACAGGGTGGAATGAGAATGGCAGTAGGGGTGATCATGGGTTGCATCAGCACTGTTACAAACATCTTGTTCGGAATAGTGTGTGACACCCCTGCGGTGTAGCCCAGCACTCCTATTCATTCTATTGCAGGTTGAGTGTTTCGGGGGAAATGCTGTGAAAGCCTAAACAGCAACCAGAGTAGAGCTATGTAGCATACAAGTTAATGCACATTTATCTGAGAGCACATCTTATTGAACACAATGGGACTCGGTAGACATGCCTCAAAACCTGGAATCTAATGTACATTTACCTGGGAGTAAGCCCAGCTGAATATATTAGTATTTACTTCTGAGCTATATTGTTAACAAAGCTTTTTTGAGTTGATGATCATACAGAAGTCGAAGGAGATGCATGGGTGGGGCAAATGAGAAGCAGCAGGATGTATTTTGTATTTATTTACAGCATGAACTTTAAAAGAGACTGTCAGTCTTCAGGATTTTGCTCCTTCCCCCGTGTCTCTCGAGGATAAATTTCCACCTGGTGCACTGAGTGCCTCTTGTCTGTAGTGCACACACACATCTGGGGGTGCACAGCAGGGGACCATGTAACACACAGCTTGCCCTTTTTCACTCTAGGCTACCATGCTTACTTTGAACTGTTTAATAATATAGCATAAGACAATCCCCACCCCCATAGCTCCTTCTTTACTTTCATTATATTTACATTCTACTTTCTCCTCAGGAGCTAAAGAACTCTTACTTTTCACTCACAACCTTCTGAGTTCTGTGAGGCTGAGGTTGGCTCAAGGTTATCCACCGAGCAACCAGAAGGGAGGCTTCGTCCCCCACAGACGACAAAATGTATTTGGACAGCCTTGCCTCAGTGCGTCTGCCTCCCTCCCCCACCTTGACTGTAACGTCTGAGTCAGCGCATGCCTCCAGTGAGAGAAACTGACTTTTGGTAAGCTGAATGACTGATATCACACATCAGCACTAACTGAGCACTATAAAGATCTGAAAGACCTCAGAGCCTTTTGATAATTTAGCATGAGGGTCACAAATTGCACCTTTTTGGGTCTTATTATATTCTGTCCCATTTCCACAATTGTGTGCGTATGCTTTATAACCTGAGGCTTTAGTATCACTTAGCTGCATCTGAAGAAGTGGACTTAAGAGCCACAAAATCCCACGCCAACATAAAAACCAGTTAATCTTAAATGTGCGCCTACTTTCCTTTTTTCTCCTCCGCCTTCCTTCCTCCCTCCTTTTTATCCAGTGAGCCAGCCAGCCAGACATGTTTCCATTTCCTGGTCTGTATGATGCATAGTACAAAAGGGGAAATGAAAATGCAGGCTTGTGTTACCAAAGTCCATAGGTATACTGTTCCCACGCCGCATAGCATAAAAATGTTGTCTGCAGTGCTTTGCATTTCCACACAAAGCAGCGTCACCTGGCCCTTCTCTCCGCCCCCCTGCGCAAATGTCATGCGTATGTTCAGTTTCCGTGGGTCCGCTCCTTGCAGCCGGGTAGCCCTCGGACCCGTTATGAGCTCGAGGTGGGGACAGCTTGCAGGAGGAAACGCAAGAAGAAAGGGGAAATCCCGACTAGAATCTGGCTTCCTGGGTAAATAAACTTGCTTTTGTGTTTATGACCAGAGGTCTTACCATAGATTAATCCGGCGAGTGCCACCGCCCTTCCGCATCTTATAGTTTAGTCAACCTTAGTACGTCGCGATCGTATGAACACACATTACTAAAATTCACTTTGGAGGAAACTGCTTAAGAGCAGGCTTCCGATCGCACCTGTGGTGCCTTTTAGAGAAACGCGGAAGGAGAGAAATAAAAGGAGCCGGGCTCTCTCCGCGCCTTGTTTTTTTGCGCCCAGCATCGCCACCTATCTGCATGCAAGAGCGCGCCGGGTGCGGCCGCGCCAGTGTCTCGTCTCAGCACTCCCGCCCCACCCTCCTCTCCTGTGTGTGTTCTCAATTTCAATTCCAGCCAGGTTTTGCCGCAGTGCGGTCTGCGCCTCCCTTCCCCCGCTTCACACGACTCCATGCGGATGTCTGGGAGGGGGGACTCCCTCGCATCACCCGCACTTTGGTAACAGGGGGCGGGTCGCGCGCCGCCGCCGCCGCCGCCCCCCTCACTCCCGGGCCCGCCGCTTCACCACGGGCCAACGCCCTGCCTGTCTCCGGTCGGCGGGAAGGGGGCGCTGGCGAGCAGCGGGAGGAGAGGAACAAAGGCTGGGCTGGTGGGGAGCGCGGCAGGAGTAGGGCGCGGTCGGGGCGCCCTTCGCGGCGGCCTCCTTTCCGAGGCAGCTTTTCAAAGGCGGAGAGGCCGCTTCTGAGGCGGTAAAGGGAGGACCGTAGTCGCGTCGGGGTAGTCCGGTTCCCTGGAGAAGCTCCGTCGACCCCCACCCTGGGGCCTAAAAGACGGCCTCCGACCTCTTGTAACTGGGATACGGACGTACTGTAGTCTTGTTATCTGGATGTCCGTTCTCTCATTCAAATGCGTGGACGCTTCTCTGTGCGCGCGATCCCGACATTTAGACTGTGTTGAAAGTTTGTTTTTTTTTTAAGAGGACGTGTAAGTTTATTGTTATCGTGTGCCTTCAAGTTGTTTCGAGCTGAGGGCGACCTTATGACGAACTTGTCATGGGGTTTTCTTGGCCAGATTTGCTCAGAGGTTTGCCATTGCCTCCCTGTGAGGCTGAGAGAGTGTGACTTGCCCAAGGTCACCCTGTGGGTTTCCCGGCTCAGCGAGCATTCAAATCCCTGCTCAGCCACGGACCAGCGTTCAGACCAGCGTTGGGCTCTGGTGGCGGGGGGGGGGTCAATACTGAGTTAAATATATTTATAGGGGTGAAGATCCCAGCAGTTTTCATTTTCCTGTGCAGTATCAGATCTTCCTGAGTTAAAATGAAGAAGAAAAATTCGGAGAACTCTCATCAAATTTAGAAAAAGATTGGTTGAAATTGGCTAAAAACACAACTGATCCGGGGTTGCAAAGACTATATTTGGGAATTAAAAATAATAGTTTGTAGTAACTTACAGAAGGCAATGGAAAGGGTGGGGGTGGATGCAGAGGTTTGGAATTAAACAGCACGTTTATCTCCAGTGGGTGCCCTAAAGTTAGGACGGGGAGGGATTTAACCATAATTTAACCATAATTTTAAAAACGTCTTATATGGTTTCATAACATGCAACCCTTGCTGAAATTCCCTCTTCTGTGCAGCTGTTAAAGGTACATGAGTTGCTGTTTGAGAGCCCAGAGAAGACTGTAAGCTTATTCACACATCTCTGCTGGTTTAACAAACCAAGATATCTGTATTTTCAGTGTGTAATAATTTTACACAAAATGATAAGGATAGCATTTGTGTATCGAACCAGCATGGTGGGGTCATTTGAGTGTTGGACTACAACTCTGGAGACCAGAGTTTGAATCCTGCTCAGCTGTGGAAACTCACTGGATGACCTTGGACAAGTCACATTCTCTCAGGCAAAGGCACACCCCCAACAAATCTTGCCAAGAAAACCCTGTGATGGGGTCACCATAAGTTGGAAATGACTTGAAGGCAGGCAACAACAGCAATGTATTTCCGTGCAAATAAGATGAACTCATCCATTAAATGCATTTCTTTGATTCCATTAAATAACAGTAGGTTCACTAAAGGAAATATGGATGGGACCTCTTTTTTTTATTGTGAGGAAGCCTTCTTAACGCACTGCACAGTTCAGTAGCCGAGAAATTAAAAGCTGATCCTTCAAAGTCGTGTTCACGCATGCTCACTTACTCATGAATTGTCATTGTTCCAGGTTGTTTTGCAGTCGGGTACAATCTGCCTCAGCAAGTTCACACAGGCTTCTGCATTATGTGGCCGCTGCCAGGGCAAAGCCAGAACTCTAACTGGCCTCAGTGTTACTGGAAGATACAGCACCACTTCCACCCTACCTCTCTCAAGGTCTCTAGGAACGTTATGGCATATCTCTCTTCCAAAGCAGGCTGGCGTTTTGCTTCTCAGACTTTGCTTGCTACAGTTGGGATCAGGGAGTGTTCCCCCCCCAGCAAAGTTTGGTTGGCTGATGATCCCAGTGCAGGGCTGAGGAAACACATGGTCTTCCAGGTGTTACTTCAATGCCAGTCAGCCCCAACCACCATGGCCAGTGCTCAGAGAGGGTGACAGTGAAAGCTCAACAATATCTGGAGATCCATAGTTTGTAATTGGTTTTCCTTGTTTCTCAGAGCACGCCCAGAAGCCACTATATAGGAGAGAGAATTGATACAGAGTCAATTATTTTTATTTATTTAGCACCATCCATGTGCACAGTACAGAGGGGGGTGTTTTACAGTGTCCATCCTCATATGCTTAATGCTTACATTCTGAATGTGAATCTGTGTGTGCATCTATGTAATCCATCTCTTCCTCTACTTTGAAGCACCCATCACTACAGTGGGAATTGTTTGGTCTTCCACATTACAATGGGCTGCAGCTCCCAGCATTCCTTGCCGTTGACTATGCTAGCTGGTGTTGTTGAGCATTGCACCCCAACAAAAGCTGGAGGACCACATAATTTCCACTCCTGTTCTATGTCCTCTAACTCAGACTTGAAGAATTGGTGGCCCTCCAGAAGTTGGACTACAATTCACATCAATGCCCATGCTGGCTTGGACTGATGGGAGTTGGAGTACAACATCTGGAGGGTTTCAGGTTCCCCACATCTTTTCTAGCTGGAAGCTCTGCACACATAAACACTCCTCCTTACAGCCTCACCTTCCCAGCAGAGCAGGGACGTGAACAACCTCCCTCTGTTGTGGCTGTCGCTCCTGTACGTTTTTCATAGGATCTAAAAAGGCTTGGTTCTTTTTGCTGAGATCAGCCAGTGCACAGGGAAGGCCACCCCATCTCAAATGCAGCAAAGCAGGCAGCTGCTGCACAAAGATGCCTCTTTTTAGTCCCAGATTTTCTTCCCACTGCAGACGTGGTTTCTCTCATGGCAGCTCCTTGGCAGCTTCCTCCTTATTTGTCTTGTAGTCCTGCGTAATTGACTGGGTTTGAAAGAAACATTTCATTTAAAAACCAATAGCTTAGCTACACGGAAAGGCACTCTGCCTACCACTCATAACCACAGAAGATGTTCACAAAATTCCGTTTTCCTTCTTCAATACAATTCTTCCCTGAATTTCTACGCCACTTCCTTCTTTTAATCTCTTGACCCTGCATGTGAACAAAAAGCAGAAAACCGAGGCGATCTTACAGCTATTTTTTGCTGTTTATGTACAGACATTTTCTACCATATCAGTGCCTGCTGCTTCTGCATGCAGATCAGCCAAGAAGGCTCCTCTTTAGATTTTCTTGAAGTGACAGGAATGGTCTACAAGGAACACAAAGGCCTTCTCAGTAGGGCTAAATACAACACCCCAATTCAGTTTGGAGCCAAATTAAGTGATTTAAATTTAGATCTGATGCATACTTGATTGATCTGTATCCAGTCCATTTTAATCCAGACCCCAAATTTAAATTGAAATTTGGGAGCTGGATTGCTAGTCTTCTCCATGTGACTTGCATTAAAACCTCAAAGACTTTTTAATTTTTTTCACATGTCAGCATAAAAATTTGAGATGCAGTAGTGGGAATTAAGTCAGACCAGTTTGACAGAGATAACTCCAGGTGGTTTTGTGCTAAGCACCTGTAAAATTTGCCATTTTAAAAAAGGCATACACGCACAGCTCTTGTTGATTGCTCAATCTTGGCAATTCATTTCATGCTGCTTTTTTCCTGGCACTGTGCTTTAGAGCATCAAGTCAGCTAAGTTTGTTAAAGTTTAACAAGATGCATGATAGTGATGATAATGATAATAATGTGACAGAATACTTGAAAAGAGGATTTTTTCTTTGCCTTGTTCTACGCACAAAAAGGAGTAAAGAAAGCATGTTTTATTACCAGCAGTCCTGCTGGTGAGGTCCTGTGCATTCCCATAAAGGCATTTGATAGACTGGGCTCAGCTGGTGATCTTTGTTCTCATAGCCCCAAACTCACAAGCACTCTCTTCTAGAGTTATTTTTCTAAAGCTGTGGGGAGTGTGTGTGTCAGAGATCTGCTTCTGCCATCACCCTTTGTTAATGCCTTATGAGTCTCACCCCTTGTACTGGGCAGCTTTGACTTTTCTTCTGACTCTTTTCTAAAAAAAGACTACCTTATTTGCTGGCATATAAGACTTTTTCCCCCTGAAACATACTGTTTGAAAATGGGGTGCATCTTATACGCCAGTACCTCATACACACCAGCAAATTGAGTGCGTTTTATATGCTGGCTTGTCTTATACCCCAGCAAATACAGATATTTGGTGCTGCAGCAAACTGCTAGTACTGTACTGTGATTTTTCATTGTGCTCATTTGCTGCTTACAGTGAAGGCACGCAGCAACTCTGAGATCTCTTCCCAGCTCAGATTGGTTCTGGACAATGGTCTTTCTTTTCTGTGGTGACTCAGATTGCCTGTCTCTCGTGTAACAAGTGTGTAACAATGACAACTGGGGCAATTGGGTGGGGTGGAAATATGGTTTACTATCTAAAGCACACAGGCAAACATTAAACAGACACATTAATATGAAAGACAAAAGAGAAGATTACACTTTGCTATTAAACAAAACAAAATGAAAAGACTCAGCAAGACCAATGACATCAACAACTGTCTACCCCTCACCATTACCATTTCAAGATATGGTACTAACACAGAAGGAATAGATGCTGTTGTTAACAGAAGTCAAGTTGAATTTGACTTATGGCAACCCTATGGATAAGAGGCTTCCACATCACCCCATCGTCAACCACCCTGCTCAGGTCTTGCAGACTAAGGGCCCTGGTTTCCTTGGTTGAGTCTATCTCTCTATAATACAGTCTTCCTCTTTTCCTACTGCCTTCTATCATACCAAACATCACTGTCTTTTCTAGAAGGAGATAATTGATTGCATAACTTCAGTGATATCTGATAATTCCACCCCATAAATACGATGACCAAAGAGTCCTGGTGAGGTTCATGCCTCAGTCTGAATGGTAGAGCTGTCAGTGAGCTCAGCCACGCTCTCTTCCCTTCCCTTCCCTTCTATATCATACCCTCTTGGCACTTTTCCTTATACAGCTGTGTTGGAGATGTACAGTGTGGCTGTTCTCACTTATTTTTAATGTCCAGATCGGTACAAAGCATCCTGGACTGTGCTATTCCACTCTAGAACTGAACTGGCCAGTCCAGGGCTCATTCAAATTGGTCTGAATCCGCCCAAATTCATTCCTTTATTCAAGAACTGGCCAAATTGGCTACATAGCCCACTTCCCAGTAGCTCTTACTTGAGAGACCTGTCAAGCCTGCCATGATTTCTCAGGTCATGGATTTTTAGGCAAGCTTTTGTTAGGCTTTATAACCTTTTGTTTTCTTTCAGAAAGTTTTATTTAATTTTTTCATCTGTTTTGTATTTGTCTAGTTTTTATTTTAATACTTGTTGCAGGCAGCTTTTACAGTGCTGTCTGTTGAGCAAAATCTGAGCGTTTCCAGTGAGGGGGTTACGCATTTGTCTCATTAGGATTCTTTCGACTACTCTTCCTGCACAAGATCCCGTAAGATTGGGTGCTTCTGTTACTGTGGTTTATAGTCCGAGCCCAGGGCTTACTAAATATAATCTGATATCTAAAGATTGGCCATTCCAAACTGCTCCCCTCCACGTGCTTGCGAGGCCCCTGGACAAGCACGCACACAGACATGGCTGAACGAGCTGAAATATACAAGACAAATCCAGGCAGGCCAGTAATTTTCCAGCAAGCAGCTTCAGGAGACCTCCGGGCAAGTACACTTTGAAACTACATTAAGTATGCACCAAGCATACAAAAGATTCTCTGCCCCAAACAGGCAGCTTGACAAGATTAGCGCTTTGGACTACTCAGCTGTCAAGCACTCCCTATTTGCATACTGTCTGCGCTATTGACAGCGCCGTCAAAATCCAATGATTCTAAGTACTGACCATTCGGAGGCTTTGTCTCCAACCTGAAACCCATTGTTTTCCCCGGGAACGGACTACTCTACAGACACATTTTCCCCTATAAGAACCCCTGATTTTGAGCGCTTCTTCGGATCGCTCGGATCGCTCTTGGCTTCCATCCCACCTTGCTGCCGCTCTGTTTGCCGAGCCTTCCCCTCAGCTTCCACGTGCTGAGAATCTCCGCTCCAACTGACTTTCTTCTGGCTACCCGGGCTACAGGATCAGGTGCAGTATTTACCCTGAAAAATTCTTCTCGAAATCCCCTATCAAATTTCCTTCCTTTACTTTCTAAGGTCTGTGTGAGTGAGTATGTAAGTGTGCAGTGACTGTATTTTAAATAAAGAAAACAATTATAACTTAATTCTGCTTGGTTTTTGACTTGGCCTGACCCCGTAAACATTGGGTTTAAGATCTCGCTAAATTGCCCTGCCTCTTGCATTGCTACAGCTTGTGCTCTGGCTAATTCCCATTCCCCATTATTTGGAGCACGTTGTGGTGTCCCCCATGGGACCCCAGAAATCAGGGTAACACTTCAATCTGTCTGACTCTCCTTCTGTCTATTACATTTACAATCACAGCACTTTTCCTGCAAATAAATCAAAGCAATGTATAAGGTTATCACTCTTCTTTCATTTTGTTCTCACAGCAACTTTATGGGATTAAGAGGCAGATTAGACTAATATACAAAAAGTAACTTGCCAAATGATGTAAAATAAACTTCATGATTAACCTGGGATTTGAGAATAAAAAAGGGGGTAGAGCCAAATGCAAAAGGGAGGAGGGTTATTGGGGAAGATTTTAAAAGTTAAGCATCAAAATAATACTGAAAAGTCTACAGAGGTTTATTAACATAATACATTGACCAATCTGTCTCACTGAAAACCATCCTGAAGGGTATAACATGCAGATTCAGATATCAGCTGACTGGTATATAGCTTGGTTATGTGATGATGTTTAAAAAAACCTGGTTATACAAAACAGGTAAAACAGGCAGGATTACTTCAGTTGATATTTTGCCTCATTCTTTCAAGCAGCATCTTGAACAGTCTTCACCAAAGTTGGACCACTTTTTAAAAATTACAAACTCCCAGAATCTCCAGATTCTGATAAAACTAAGTTCCCCCACTTAACATTGTTGACCTGATGATGTTGCACTTTGTTTTAGATACATAGATGGCTTTACATTTTTTAAAAAATCTGAGATGTAAATACACTCTATGTGTGGCTGCCTTTGGAAACTTTGGAAGTTCAGAAACTTCAGCAGGCCCAAAATGCTGCAGTCAGGCTACTGGCTAAAGATGGCTATAGGAAACATATAACTTCCTTTGTTACCCTGTGACTTGGGGGTCCCGTGAGGGACACCCAAATAACCAAACAACAAGCAAGATAGGGAAATTAGCTGGAGCACTCTCTTGGCTGACGAGAGGCAGGGTAACTTAGCGGGGATCTTTTACCCTATGTATACAGGTTCAGGTCAGTGAGCAGTCAGGTTTAAAATGGCAACAATAACTTTTATTAAACAGATAGCAAATATTAAGAAAACACAACCACTCAGCTAACTAAGAAATAGAAAAGAGAGTTTGGGGGAAACGGGTGATATGCCATCTTTCTCGCAGTCCTGAAGAAGCCAATTGGAGAGAAGGAAACCCGGCGTGGTGGCCGAGGGGAGTTCGCAGAACGAAGCGACAGCAAGGCTGGATAGCACTCCGGAGCGGTCCGAGGAAGCTCTCAGAGCTTGGGGTTTTTATTAGGGGAGAAATGACCGTGGGCTAGTCTGGTCTTGGGTGAAAACAATGAGTTTTGGGCTGGAGACAATGTCTCCAAAAGGTCAGAATTTACATGATTGAGTTAAGGTCCGAATCGACAATAGTATGGCCGGTATGCAAATACGGCTAGCTTGGCAGTTAAGCACCCGACTCGTCAGGGTGCCCGCTTGGGGCAGAGGTCTCTTTGTGTTAGTGTGCATACCTTGATGAGGGTGTTTGCTTTGGGAGATCCCCTAAAGCAGATCTGGCAGTTTCTGGCTTGCCTTGGTGTAAACAAATATGACTCAGCAGTTAATAGCCATACCTAGCTTCACGCTTGTTCGGTGGCCTCACAAACACTTGACTGGTGGCAGAGCAGGGCCGAATTATGATATCAAAATGAAATCTAAAGGTTACCAAACGCCAGGCCAGTTCACGGTGATAACAATCCCCCCCTGGAAATGGGCAATTTGACACAAATTGATCATTTTCCAATTAAAATTCAAAAATGAGTTTAGAGCCGAATATAGGTCTACAGATTCCGGAGGCGTATCACACCAAGGGATTTTGCAACATTTCTAACTAGTAAAAGCAGTCCCTAACTAACAACATCCTAACCCTAGCTACATATAAAGAAATGCAAAAGGTACAGTGACAATAACACAATGCAATGATGGTTTGAACAATGGACAATAAGAATGCGGGCAATACACTGAACGATAAAGCAAATGGAGAGTAATGGCAATTTCAAACAGTATCACTCAGGCAGGGCATGAGCAAGTTAGTCCACTGACGAATTTGACAGTCCTGAGCAGAAAAAAGTGGACAGGTCCCATGAATAATCCAACAATGTAGCAGTTGTGCAATTAGTTAGTCCAAACAGGCATATTATGGGGGCAATAGGAGTCCAATGACATAAGATGTGGGCAGTTCATCAAATGCGGGCAAAATAGTCCAATTGGCAATATGGGCAATATAAATGCAACAATACATGTTCGTAGTCCCGGGGAGATGAGGTACCAGCAAAGTCTCTGCACCCCCCCCCCCCCCGAAACAGAAAGGTTTGAGGTCTGGAAAGTGTGGGCATGTTGTCGGTCCCAACGGGGCTGGAACCATGGCAATGAGTCTGGGTGAGGTAAGAGCGGCACAGTGTCCAAGTTCTTGATCGAGCTAGCCCAGACATGCTAGCTCCCTGCAGGATCAGGCTTGCAAAGTGGCAGCAGGAATGGTCCAAGTGAGAAACAAGCTATGAAATTCGGAACGCGGGCATTGTAGTCCATGGAGTTCGTTGAGGAACGGCTGGCTGTGGCCCCAACTGCAGCAACTGGAACGGGATGTCGTCTCGGGCTTGGTCCCTCGACTGGAATCGGAATCTGGATGCACACACACACATCACGGTGCTTGGGGTCGATGGATGAGTCTGGGGATGGTCTCGGCTTACAGGAAGGAGTGATCTGTAACTTGTGGAAGAAAGACTGACGCCAATTACTACCAATGCGAATAGTTAATGCAAATCTCTGGCATGAAGCCTGCTGGGAACCGGGTTCGAATTTGGTCGTCGTGACCTAAAAGATCCGTGGATGTGAGGGTTTAAATAGCAGCAGATTCTGTAATGGTTTTGGCCAGGGGACGGCCGTTGGTCAAGGCGGTGAGGCAGTTGCTTCGGGACCCGCATCTGCTCGACAGGCCTGGAGAGGCCAGTGTTTACCTCAGCCCAGCAGTAACAGGAGACTTCCGTTGATGAAAGTTCCATTGGCACTCTGGTCCGGGCCATACACAAGGCCTGCATGCTCACCCTTCCCCCTCTCTCAGACCTAAAGCCAAAACTCCAAGCCTGATGATGTAACCCGAGGGCTTGGGGCGGCAGGGCTAGCGGTCAGATGCTGGTTCCGAGGCAACCGTATCACCATCCTAAAACACAAGTTGGACTCCGAGGGCAGGCCTGGAAGATTGGCTGCCCGCAGATAGGCTTTTTGAAACCAATCGGGATACTCTACACAACACTATCTATCTTTAACTATTTACAAACGTTACCAGTTACGCCTCGGAGCTGATTGGTAAAACTTTCTGGCTTGAAGCTGGAAGATCTGTTTCTTGGCCCACAGAGCCAGTATGATCAAACATATTAAAAGTATGATTTGAAATGTTATCAGGACTATTAATGGGTGCATGGCATATTGGGCGATGGTTTGGCCGGAAGATGACCAATTAAAAATATCCCACCAAGAATGTCTCGTATCGGCTTCTAATTCCACAGAGGTTTTTACAACCTTCTGAGCAGAATGGTCAACATTTACAACAATTTGTCGGAGGGCGTGTGAAACCTCCTTTACCTGGCTTGCCAAATTGGTGAAATTCCTGAGCCACGAAGACGCAGGGATTTCGTCGTTAAGATGGAACCCAACTAGTTCGGATTCTCGGGGTGCGTACTCAATTTCTAAGATGTAATCCCTCCTTTCTTGGCGGATATAAAAGTCTTGATCAAAACAATCCTTTACGTGTTGGCCACAAAAACACGGATTACCGACAGATCGGTTAATCCAAATGGGGGCACCACTAGGTACTAAGGTCACACTTTCACAGGGAGTATGCAAACAAAAACAGTCTCTAGTAAATTGGGCCATTACAGTGCAGTTGACGGGGACCAAGACATACTCAGAAATGTTACTATGCCCAAAATTGTCAATGTTATGGAAGCATTGCACTCAGTGCTGGTGGAACAAGCATCCGGATAGGTCCAGTGAATGTGTACCATTGGATCAATGGTACAACGTTAACGGTAACAAAGTGGCGTTGGCGGCTACAAGTGGGAGTCCTAAATGGGATAATGGATGTACAATTACCTGTTCCAGAATCCATTCGTGGGCAACGCTACCGTGAGAGTTAGGCTCTGCCAGGTAGCGTGCCATATTTTGGCCAAAGCGGCAGGGTGTTCCAGCGATTCTGGGTATCGCTCTCTTAATGGGCTCAGGAGCTCAGGGTGCAGTAAACCCATGAGACTGGCCTGGATCACCTGAGCGGCAAAGGTGATCACGTTGCTTTGCAGTTGCGTGCACTGTATCGCAACTGCCAAATCATGCGTCATGTTCTGTAATACGCGGCCGAGGTCTGCTATTATGTCGCGCTCGGTGCCAACCCATTGCAGTAGCAGTTGGCTAATCAAGTCCATGCCCTTTGCTAAATTTGTGAGACCTGCAGCAGAGGATATACCTAAATCTTTGGTCTTGGTGCCGATTACTCCCAATTTGTTTGCCAAAACTTCTTCGTTAATGGTATTGAGAATGGTGCCGCCAGTTCCAATACCTCCTAATATCGTTCCCAGAATGTCTCGCTTAGGGTGAGAGTGTGGGTGGGAGAAGGACAGCCAACGTTTTTCCCAGTGTTCCCATTGTTTCCAAGCCAATTGCAAATAGGGTGCGCAGGTCGGGAGCACTTTAGAGATGTTGACGATGGTGAAGTTAAGCACCATCGTCATGAGCATGGGTTGGGTGGTAGAATAGGCTACCATTTCTATGTCCTTGCGGACCACTGAACTTCCCACATACATAGCCAGTCGCTTACCTGAAGGAGTCCCGCGTCATGGAGGGTCAGGACACCATTTCTTCCTGCACGTGAATGCGCAACCTGTCGGGGTCTTAGTGATGTTCTGGCATTTGAACATGAAGGTTTCCCATACCCATTTGGGGCGGCACTCATCCATGTCAAAAGCGACTGTGACCAGTGCTTCCTTGCAGAGATTACTTTGAACTACCGTTATTGTTGTAGGGGCAGCATCGGTTAACATATCCACATATATAGTCATGTTGTGGTTGGCAACGGCCATGATTAGGCCTGTGCCAAGCCAGTCATTGGAATACACTACCGGGTGTGTAAATAACTGAAAGGGATATCGCTTTTGATACCAACGGTACAGTTCAGATTTACGGAGCATGGCTTCTGTTTCAGGGTAGGGATTCCAGTAACATATTGTATGTACATTATAGTGCCAGCCTGTATGAATATAGCTGAACTCTGGGGAGACTCCTATTCCGAAGGTGTAACTGAACAAGGAAAACAGCACAGCAAACCACATCAACGGGTCCATTCCATCTCCCTGTGGGGAACAGAGATGGAGTCTCCGTCATTACTCCTAAATGGACTATTTACAAAAGGGGAGGGGGAGAGAAGGCCCAAACTGCTGTCTCTTCAAGGGAGTTGCCAGCCCATGAAGGGGGCAAGGTCCTGCCTATGGCGAGGCGAACTATCGCAGGGGCTTCCCCGTCCGGGGGTTTCCCTTTCCAATCCTTTACTAGGGTCTCCAACAGGACCGGCAGGAGCACCACTGCTGGCTCCTGGGTTGAAACCTGTTTGTCCAATCCAGAGTGGAGGTCTGGGTTAGGCCCACGAACCTCCGGTACAACAGCCTTGTCCGGTAGGACGGTGACTGAAAGTGAGCTACCAACTAACCCAGCCCATCTCACAATCACCAAGGTCACAATCCGAGTGCTGCAGGGGCCCTTAAAGGCACAGCAGCAACAGAACATCCAGAAAGGGAGGCTGGCAGTAGCCACAATTGCCCCTTTGTAATCACACCATGTCAGTCCGGGAGCTAAGAAAGCCAAACTGGAGACCAGAATGGTGCCGCCACCCTGCACAGCCAAGACTACCTGAGGTCTCTGAACCTACAACCTCGAGAGCATGTTCCTGTTGTTGGCAGTGGACTCGTGGCTCTGGGGAGAATGACGCCCAAAAGGCCATCGCTCTCACTGCGGCTTCCCCAAGTCAAAAAGCCACAACAGAACACTTCCAAAGGACGCGGGATGTCCTTCCAAGTCAGCACCAAGTAACCCCACCCACCATATCCAGAAGGCTGGACACATTCGGGCGTAGGCTCACTGGGACTAACCGGTTTGGGGTGCAACACACTCAGTGCTGCACCAGGGTCTACTACTGGGGTGGCAGGAGTTTCCCCGTCGGTCTGGGTGCCTGCCTTCACCTGAGGTTTCCTCTGCCTGCGTGGCTGCGACTTGACTACCACGTGGCTTCGGAACTTGTGTGACTGAGGGCATCCCTAGTCCAGATCCAAACCAAAGTGACCGCCAGCCGGAGGTTGGCCGTTCGTGACGGCCTGGACCGGCTGGTGGTTCATCAGAAACCCATGCTTCTCCAGAGCGTCCAGAAGCTCCGAAGTGGGCTTCCCGTCTAAGGGGGTCCTATCTGTCCCAGCTGCACACAGCATTCCCCAAATCCTGGCTCTAACTGTGGGAGGCGCCTGGGTCGGGGGCTCGTACCCACCAGATGTCTCAGAAGGCTGCTTATGGACAGTGGGCTGCTGTGAAGGGTTTCCTGCCTTGCCGGGCTGGCTGCAGGAGTCCTTTCCCTGCCACTGCCTATCCTGTCGGGGGCGCGAGTTCCAGTTCCCCCTTGGAACGGAATTCGGTGCCAATCTCCTGTGTTGAGAATGGGGTCCTTAATGGGAGTATGTCACCTCTGATATGGGTTCCCAATTGCCGGGTTGTCTCCTGTGGGCCTTTGGGGGAGGACACAGGGAGTCAGCCTCTCACAGCAGGTCGACGACCCTGCAGAGGTTGTTCCCAAGCTCTTCCCAGGATGTTGTGGCCAGTTCCACCAAGCCCAGGGCCAATCTTGTCTCGCGGTTCAAGCCTCCGTATAACAGAGTCTTGAACTCCACTTGATCAAAATTGTACCCACGAGCCGTCAGGGGTGCCTTTTCGGCCAGAATCGCGAGTAGCTGCTTCCATGCCACGTAAGCCTCAGGATTCTCACGAGGACCTTGCTGCTCCATGACGTAGAGCGCACTCGCACTCTGTCCAGGCCGAAGGATCCTCACCACCTCTCGCATCCAGTCGTGTGCCTCGAGTCTAACCAGGCCTCGAGCCGCCACAGCCGATTCAAGGGTAGGGAGCTCCGAAGGGGACATGCAAAGGCAGGCCAATTGGGTCAGGTCCTGGCCATTGGCTGTCGGGTGTGAGTGTGTCACCACGTTGAGCCACATGATGCCGGTGGACCGGTTCAAGGGTCCTAACTGATCAGCGATTGCTTTCGCCTCAGTTGCGCGCCAGGGGACTCTAGTCTCGGTGACCTGCGTCTCCTGGGTTTCTGCACTACCTTCACCAGCGAGGACAGTCCTGCGTGTAATGGACCGCGTCTCAACAGGGTGGACTGGCGCCTTAGGGGCATCCCAGTCTGGATTATGAGGAGAAGAAGCCAGGGCGTCTGCTGGCAACATGTCTTCAGACAAGTCCTGGGCAAAACTCGGGAGCAGCTCCGGACACACCGCCGAAATTAGGGCCTTGCGCGTCTGGAGCTGACTTTCCAAGGCAGCAATCTGCTTATGGCAGGCTGCATGACTAACATGCTGTTCTTTGACCTGACCAACCATAAACTTAGCCGCCGCTTGGGCATGATCAAGCTCAGCCTCTAAGGCATGGGCTTTCTCTTCCCAAGTCTGGGCAACTGGCATGACATCACTTAACTTCTGGGCTGAGGCCTGCGCAACAGATGCAAAAGTTACCTTGTCTGTTCACAAAGTCTCGATCTTGGCATAAAGCTGGACGTTCTCCTTTTCCAATTCTGCTAGCTTCCCTCGGATCTCTACTAGGGCACTGCTAGCGTCTCTGGCCACAAGCCAAAGTCCCCAAGCTGCCAACGAATCCTTTGAAGGCCCGAATGGGTTCTTTGATTTACGCGCCAGGGCATATGCTTCTCAGAGAGAGGTAAAGGGATCGGCCGTCTAGAAGACAGAGTCCTTCCAGGGGCACTTTCCTTTACCCAGAACCCATCTCTCCAGTCTCCCATGGACCTCCTCCTCACACATGAGGTCCTTAACTACAACGGGGCTCTCCTTAGCCATTTCTACGACAACAACACAACAACTACAACTCACTACACAAACACAACAATAATTCTCCAACACAAATACGGGACCAGGACCTGGAGTGACGAGTAGGATCACCTAGACCTCTGGGGAGCTAAGGGAAACGAACTCTGCGGAACTTCTCTAGGGAAGAGGGAAAGGAACCAAACTCCAGCCTGTCCAAACAAAGGTCACTTTTGTACGCTCAGGCCCGGTTTTGCACCTCGACAGCACTGAAGATAAAAGGACGAGGCCAGCGGTTCAGGGACAGGGAGGCCACACGAGGCCCAGGGGGAACCCTCAGGAGCGTTTCCATGGCTCACTGGAAGGGGGGGTATGATGAACCCAAAGGAACTTACTACGCCGCCTGGCCAAGCAGTGGGGAAAGAGGGACAAGGAACAAAACTGAACCGTTCCTATCTGGTTTTCTGGGTGAGTGGGCCCTTCCTCTACCTCAGGCTAAAACCGTTAAACCCTATAGCTAGGTTGGGACTCACCACCCGATCCTGGCAAGCCGGCACTATCGGGACACATCCGAAAACTTGAGAAGCCGGGAATCACCACCCGCACCTTCTCCAATACAAACCAAACCAAGGGAAACTCACAAGGGGACAACAAAAGGAAGAAACAGCTCCCACTCCTCTCGTGCTTATGTGCCTTGCCGCTAAGGTGTTGAATGTGTGTAGACTGTTCCTGCCATGCTAGCGTCCTAACACATACAATCCCAGACCACGATAGACCCAAGATGGGGAGGTGGTTCCCAGGACAAGACAAAGGGGTACAGATATCCACCCGATAGAAATACTGTACATACACACAGAAGCCACACACACACTATCCTGCCTACCAGCACTCTAAAACAACTCACTGTCCGTTCCCTAAGTCAGTACCACCCGATTTGAAGAGGTTCCGGATTCCTTCTCAAACTGGGGGTACCGGGTTGCCCGCATTGCTTCACCACTCTGTTACCCTGTGACTTGGGGGTCCCGTGAGGGACACCCAAATAACCAAACAACAACAAGCAAGATGGGGAAATTAGCTGGAGCACTCTCTTGGCTGACGAGAGGCAGGGTAACTTAGCTGGGATCTTTTACCCTATGTGTACAGGTTCAGGTCAGTGAGCAGTCAGGTTTAAAATGGCAACAATAACTTTTATTAAACAGACAGCAAATATTAAGAAAACACAACCACTCAGCTAACTAAGAAATAGAAAAGAGAGTTTGGGGGAAACGGGTGATACGCCACCTTTCTCGCAGTCCTGAAGAAGCCAATTGGAGAGAAGGAAACCCGGCGTGGTGGCCGAGGGGAGCTCTCAGAACGAACCGACAGCAAGGCTGGATAGCACTCCGGAGCGGTCCGAGGAAGCTCTCAGAGCTTGGGGTTTTTATTAGGGGAGAAATGACCGTGGGCTAGTCTGGTCTTGGGTGAAAACAATGAGTTTTGGGCTGGAGACAAT
Source organism: Iguana delicatissima (assembly GCA_948472985.1). Lineage (NCBI taxonomy): Eukaryota > Metazoa > Chordata > Lepidosauria > Squamata > Iguanidae > Iguana > Iguana delicatissima. The sequence continues at coordinate 2,348,696 of CAOKZL010000159.1, read as the reverse complement.
GTCTCCAAAAGGTCAGAATTTACATGATTGAGTTAAGGTCCGAATCGACAATAGTATGGCCGGTATGCAAACGCGGCTAGCTTGGCAGTTAAGCACCCGACTCGTCAGGGTGCCCGCTTGGGGCAGAGGTCTCTTTGTGTTAGTGTGCATACCTTGATGAGGGTGTTTGTTTTGGGAGGTCCCCTAAAGCAGATCTGGCAGTTTCTGGCTTGCCTTGGTGTAAACAAATATGACTCAGCAGTTAATAGCCATGCCTAGCTTCACGCTTGTTCGGTGGCCTCACAAACACTTGACTGGTGGCAGAGCAGGGCCGAATTATGATATCAAAATCATATCTAAAGGTTACCAAAGGGCAGACCGGTTCACGGTGGTAACATCTTGTTGAAACAGTTCCACTGACCACCAGTTTGTTTCTAGGCACAATTCAAAGTGCTGGTTATGACCTAGAAAGGCCTATATGACTTAGGTCTAGATTATCTGACAGGCCATATCTCCACATATGAGATATGGCCCTGAGATGTCCAGGCCCTGAGATGCTTAATCCCACCACAATCAGAGGCACAAAGTGTTTTACAATGAAATTTTAATGGGTTTTTAGTTAGTTTTTTTAAAATTAAAATTAAAATTAGTTTTTTTAAAATTAGTTTTTTTTTTAATTTCTGTCCTATATATTGTTTTTAGCTGTATTTTGTTTTAAACTATGGTGTAAGTCACCTTGGACTTTTTGCTGGGAGAAAGGTAAAATAGTAAGTAAATAAATAAATCCCTTCCTCCTTCTATCACTCCCCATCTTGGCTGTAGGGCTGGGATGCCAGCAAGCTGTTTGCATCTGTTTGGAATCTATACATGGGAGGCTAGCATTTTGGCATCACAAAGCTAACAGCGGGAAAATCTGACTGCTCTTGGAGCTGTACATCTGGACATGTGAAAAAAGAGGGAGGAAATGCTGCTGTTGGGCATGTAAAGGCAGGCAGCTTTTGCTGAACTGTTTGCAAAGTGAGGTGGGCAGCCAGGCAGCACAGAATCTCAAAACAGGTGGAGTAGTTCAATACAGTGTTCCCCTCTGTATTAGTATAGAACCTTTGATAATGCAGAGCCATTTCGCTTATTTTGTAAATTAATTCACTCCTATAAATCCTGCTGTCTAAGCAACTAAAGGGATTCTTCCACCAGGGAGAGCTGAATTGTTGCTTATGCTGTAGAATTCATGATAAAATGAATTTCTTCCTGCTCTGTGAAAGCTCACAGGAAAGGTGACTTTTGGGTATATATTAATGCATGGGAAATGAGAGCTCTCCCACACTGAAAAAGAGGCGTATGCCCTGTTTCTGAACAGGCTTTTTCTATATTCCTTTTTTTGTCTGCTCTGTTAGAGATGGCTCGCTTCGCAGTGACTTAATTGGCTTGATTTATTACCCGCAATAAAGACTGTTAGATTGCTGGCTGGTTTCAGATGTGAGTTTTTTCTACTGATGGCAAGAATGCCTCTGGCGGGTTTTTGACATGGAGTCATGTTCTAGATTTGACCATTTTCTTTCTTTTTTCTCCTTTTTTCCATTTGTTATGCTATCAGCAAGCATTACGGTTGGTCTTCCACATTTGTGGGTTTAACCTTCATGGGTTTGATTATTTGCAAGTTTGTCCAACCCTGCCCCCCACCACCCTCAAGTGCTTCTTTTCTGGGGGAACATTCCTTCTCAGCAGCTCCAATCAGGCTGCACAGCCTTTTAAAATATTAAAATATTTAAATATTGCTTTTGATATTTGAGCCTGAAGATCCACTGTTGCACTTCCTATCCACTGCCTGGAATCAAAAGTAGAGCAATCTGAGTGCAATAACGTGGCTGATTTTTATATTTACAGTGAAAACACCTGCACAGCTTATATCTTTGTATACCAGTTCCTTTTAATATTTGCAGCAATCATGTGTTGCACTGGAACACAGTAAGTAAATTTGTTAGCCAACTGTATATGTTTGTGGCATGACATCTTTCAGCATGGAGAATCCAGACATTCAAAGATAAGCTATTCTGCAAGGCTTCTTTGTTTTTTACAGAAGCCACCAATCAGTCCCATTACTTCTATTGACATTCTCACAATTACAGTCAGCCCTCCACAAGTTTGACTTTCACAAATTTGATTATTTGCAAGTTTCTCTAAGCTTGTCCCCCACCTCAGGTATTTCTTTTCCAACAAAACCTTCCCTCTCGGTGGCTCCGATCAGGCCACACAGCCCTTTAAAAACCCACCTCTGATCCTCCTCCTCCTCCTCCTCCACCACCACCACCACCACCACCACCACCACCACCACCACCACTTGCTGCTGCTGCAGCCCAATTTCTTACCACCACAGATCCTCTCCCAATGCCCCCCACACCCAAGGAAGGAGATGGGCGAGAGAGAGGAAGTAGAGGGCCACCATGCCAACCTACCCCCTTTTCTTCTCCTTTCCCTGATCTGGTTTGGACCCTGGGTGCCTATTTCCTCCGCTATGACTGAGTCCCCTTCCCACAGACACACACATTTTGATATTTGCAGTTTTTCCACTTTCATGGAGGCCACGCACCTCTACCCTGGCAAATGTAGAGGGCCAAGTGTATATTCATAGGTTTTGTCAATGGCTTGTTCTAGGACAGTGGTTCTCAACCTGTGGGTCCCCAGATGTTTGTGGACTTCAGCTCCCAGAACCCCCAGCCACTATGGTCAATGCTCAGGGCTTCTGGGAGCTGAAGTCCACAAACATCTGGGGACCCACAGGTTGAGAACCACTGTTCTAGGAACATCATATAATGGCTTGTTACATTTAGTTCCTTGCTTTTGAAGAAGGACACACTTCCTGTAGATTTGTGGCCTGCACAGCCCTTATTTACATGTTAAATAAGTTGCAGTTTTACCACCATCATCATGGGGAGTTGAGCGGGAAGGACAGCCTGGACTTTAGCAAGAGCAGTAAACCAGCTTTGGAGACAGGGAACATATGGCTCACAGGCTACATGCTGCCCACCCTGGCTTTAACTATGGGGTACACTTTCAAGAACTGAGCAGTCAGTCTTCTCTTTTGGAAGAACAGCAATGGCTTTGCACAGAAACTGGAGGCACAGAGAGGATTCACTGTTTACAGTAAGGGATAAAAAGAAAAAGCCAAGATGGTGTATTGGTTTAACTGCTGGGACTATGACCCTGGAGGCCAGAGTCTGATTCCTCACTCAGCCATGGAAACCCACTGGGCAACCTTGGGCATATCATACTCTCGCACCCCCAGAAAACCCCATGATAGGGTTGTTACCAGGCCGTACACCCCCACATTTTGATGTGGTATAATTGGCAAAATATATTAATTGGCAGATGTGTTGGCATAAAATATAAATTATACTTATGGCTGGCAAGGCCATATGGAAAGGAACACTGGCTGGGAATAGGTCAGAGATGAGCCCAGTGTGGCCAGGTCAAAAGTTCTCTGAAATTAGCCAAGAAAGCCTGACTTAATGGCTTTGGGCTAATCCTATCAACTGCCAACGTCAGAAAACAATAAGTTGCCCAGGACCCCTACTGTGTGCATATCCTACTGCAGCTAGCCCAGAAACCCCCTCTCAACCAAGACATTGAAACCACTCAGTCCATTCCAGACCCCATTGTCTGTGTTGTAACTCCCATTGTTCACTAGGCTGGGAGAGCAATCAACTCACACTTCTTCAGGAAGGAAAAGAGAGTATATAAACCCTTGGTTTTGAGAAGTCAGTTGCATTCAGATGAAATGCAAGACTCTGCTATGTTACTCTGAATCCTGATCTGTCTGCCCTTAGACAGAACTCTAAGTCACATTTCAAGCTTTTCATTACTCTTCTGAAATGGTAACTATATAACCTCAAAAACTCTCAGCCTCTCTATAATTCCCCCCCTTTCTTCTTCAGTTAGCTCTTGTGTGAATGCTTGCTGTATGTATCTTGTGTGCATACATGAGTGAATTCCCCCAATAAAAATACATTTTTAGCTTACTTTTTAATCTTTGGCTGGCTTTTTGCTTGGTCTGACCCCATGGGTTGAAGGTCTTGCGGGGTTACTCTGTCCCTCGTTCTGCTATAGCCAGTGCTCCATTAATTTCCCCAGTCTTTGCCTTTTTGGAGTGAATCAAGGTGTCCCCAGGGGATCCCCAGAGGTCAGGTTAACAGGGTCACCTTAGGATAGCCATAAGTCAGAAATGACTTGAAGGCACACAACAACAACTATGGAAAGAGATTCTTTTCCAGATTACTTATTGTTCCAAAGTTGCTGGAAGCTAAACTCATTTAGAAATGTAGATTCCATCAGACAGAAACATGTGGAAAGTCATGTTCAACATGTTCAGAAGTTTAAACTCTTTCCTACTCTCTTATTAGCCTACATGTGTTTTCATTATGTACAATCAGGCAATGTCTTCTAGGTAGGAAAAGGAGAGATGTCAGCCATTTCCAGAAAATGCAAAAGAGAAGCAGCTGAACAAAGCATTTTAAAGCACAAAGCTGGAGCTCACTGAATTATCTTACTTAGCGTCTAAATGGTGCTGAATATTAATGGTGTAATGAATGCTAATGGGATCTGTTCAGGAGCAGATGCAGCATTCTGTCTGTTTGCTTTCTGACTAAAATTAAAAAGCACTTCAGCTTCTCTTTGCAGTGGCATGAGCCGGATGCTGGCCTGCCCACCCTTAGCTTAGTGAGAAGGAAATCATACTTTAGAATCCTATGTGGGGGATGGCGGGAGCTGATGTATGCCTGGAATGATCAATGCATGGTTAATCTTTCTGGCTTGGTGTTTTTAAAGATATGAATCAATGCCAGATGCTGCATGTATCAATTTTCCTTTTGATTTGTAGTGGGTTGGGGTATCTCCAGAGGGAATTCAGTGACCACAAAAGTGGAGCTTGAGGGCTGTGTGCAGCCAGCAGGCAGTACTTTCCTCATACCTTCCTGAAATGGTCAGCCCTCTGGGGCACTGTGGGAAATTTAAAATGGCCACTCATAGACCAGGATGAGAATTGGCAGTCCCCCTTGGATAATGGACCCCAAGTGGACACTAGGAGCCGTAGCAAGTTGTGCTGTCTTGTGAGTAGTAAACAAAGAGGCCAGGAGAGTCTGCACTGTGTAGATACACCCATGGCACATCACTACCAATCACTGGCTCCTGCTGGGAACCACCACCCAACCATATAGTATAGATTCTAACTTTCTAATTTTCTTGACATGTTAATCATGCAAAGGAGGCTCCATGCAGTCACATGTTGGGATCCTGATCTGGGGACTGCACTCTCAGGATGAATGGCCTTCTGTCTCTCTCCTTCCCATCCCACTCAAATACCCATTGACCCATGGATGTTTGCAGTTGGAGAGTCTACTCATGTAGAGTGCTATCATTTCTGGACCACTGATCACAAGGGTTCCATAACAGGTGGAGGACCACATGCATAGATATCTGTGCTATGCTGGCTTCCCCCACAGCCCAACATGTGTTTGTCAGGGAAGAGAGGAAAGAAATTTAAGAACTTCATCTTAACAAGCAGAACCAGTGATTCAGTTCCACTTCCCCTTGGGGCTAGCTCCATCATGAGGCAGACAGCAGCCACCACTTCATACAGTAGATGAACAGTTAGGCAGCAAAACACTAGAAGATAGTTTTCTGAATGCCATGTGACATCCCCTCATGCTCCATTAGCTGGCCTGCTCCACCCTCAGGTGTAGTAGAGGACCCTGTTGTATCACTGCACTTGAAATAAGAGTCAACTGCCAGTCTTGACAGTTTTGGTACATAGAAGTGGGGTATATGGGCACCATCTTGTCATTCGTCTCAAAGTGAGGAAGGCCTGCTTCTCTTTCAAGAAGGGGAAGCCCCTTTCATGATTGTTATGTCAGGCTGGCTCTGGTGCCCAACAGTTTTCAGTCACTGCTACAGCTGGTCAGAATGTCCGTTTCCATCATCAATCCATTTGATGCCCACTGCACAATACTCATAGCTCTGTAATCTGCAGCTAGCCCACCCCCTCCCCCACCTAGTTACTAATGAGCATCACCTGCTAGAAACCAAACAATGGTCTGTTTTTGAGACAAAGAGAATGATGGAGTCAAGTCTGTTTGAAGATACCATTCACACCCTTTATCATGGTCTGTTACTCAAACACAAGTGCTGGATTACTACGCAACTTCCAAAAGCAAGCTTTGGTCCCAACTACCTTGTTAATTTAGCGCATGGCCTTTGGGGAGTGAGTGACTCTAACGGTCCCTGCATGCTTTCCTCAAGTTTTTTTGTTTTTTATAAATACCTCTTTGGACGTTTAGCACTCTGCTTGGCAGCTTGGAACTTCATCCAGGGAGGGCCGTGACAACTGTAGCTAGGGAGCTGCATAGTTGCTATCAACAGTAAACAAAAGGCCAGCAGAAAGAAGCTGCTTATCCTTGGAGATGTGGGGAGATCTGAGGTCAAACGGCCACGGTATTTCATTCTTTGAGAGCCCATGATAAGATGCTCACGGGCCCTGGGTAGCCTGAGGTTGCCTCAGGACAATTTCACACACTACTTTCTTTTCATTAATAGCAACATGTGTCCATGAGCGCACTGCTCAAAACATTTTGCTCTTTGAGGCAAAGGAGATGAGGTAGCTTCTCCCTGCTAAAAATTTCACATATAAAATACAAGCAGTATGGCATCTTATTTCCATCATGGTAACAGATCAGACCTCTCTGCTTTACCTGAAAGCAGTAGGGTATTTCAGGGGCACAGAGCAGGTTAAAAGGCACCTAGTACCATTCTATGCCCCTTGGCAGTTGATTCACTTCAACTCATGGCAGAAGATGCCCTGAAGCTGGCCTTCTCAGAGAAAGAGACTCAGGATCTTATTAGGGCTATCAAAATGCCGCAAGAGTGATGTCTTCATGTTCTCAGAACTATTCATCAAGTTAAGTGACACAAAAAGAAGATGACAGAAGAGAGGTGAGTCTAAAAAGTAGGGCAGATTTTGGGGCTACAAAAATTGCACCTGGCTCTTCATACCACTTAGCTTGATGAAAAGTGCTATGGAACTTGAAGTCTTCCACATTTCTTTGTAGCATTTTGGTGGTCCTAATGAGAGCTGTGAATTCAGCAGTTTTTCATGGTATATCGCTAAGATGAAAAGTGTGACTGTGAGAAACATGTTTGCAAATACACCTATTGTATCACTGCACCCATCAGGGAGCCAATATTGCCCGGTGGTGAAACCAGAGACCCTTTCACATTCACAATTATAGCACTATGATTCCACTTCAGTTGCTATGGCTGCATCCTGAGAAATCCTGAAATCTCTATTCTGGTGAGGCATTAGAGAAGCTGTCTGTGAGAGAATTCTAAGTATCCTTTCCTCAAGTGCAGTTCCAAGGATTCCATAAGATAGAGCCATGGCAGTTAAAGTGGAATCATTGTGCTATGATTGTGTAGTGTGAAAGAGACATAGGTTTACTTCTGCATAATGTATGAAATGGGCTTCAGGATTCCACCTAAACAGCTCAGGATCCCATAGCTGACAAGGACCAGTTCAATGCAGTTGACACTTTAAAAAATAAATAATTAATTTCCCATCTCTACAAAAGTTAATAGAAGCAAACATACTGGGGCATATTATATTCTGTTCCCAATATGGAAGGAATAAGTACAGTAAATGAAATGCAGTGAACAGGAGAATTAAGAGCATTGGCCCGGAGGCATGAAACAATTGCCATCTCTGGATAACTTTGGGCTGATCACATTTTCTTCAGACTAAGCTACCTCACAGGGTTGCTGGGAGGACAAAAATGGAAAGGAGAAACATGTACACTACCTTGAGTTACTTAGAGGAAGGATTATAATAGTAAGAAATAAACATTGCCCTGACTTTTTTTATTTCATTCACCACCTCATTTTCCAAAGTGAAAGTCTAATTAGCCAAATCAGCATTTTTGCCACATTTTATTTATACCTGCCAATGGAATGTCTGTGGGCATTCTGAGGTCCAGTTTTAACTATGTCTAATTAAAAGGAATGGAGGGAAAGGAGTAAAATGCTACTTATCCAAACACACATACACATGATTCCTTCATCCCCTGTTTTACCAAGCAGAGGGAGCATCCAGACAAATCAGAGGAGCCCCATCAAAAAAAGTGAGTTGCCAAACAAAATAATGAGTTTGTAAAACACAAAATTTCATGCTGTATTACAAAAAAATGCAGTCTATAGTGCTGTCCCTGAAAAAGTACTAGTAACTCTCTGTGAGTTTTGATTGGTCCTGTCTGGATTTTGTTACAAAGTGCAATATACCAATTACTACTGCATATGAATGGGTTGTGCTTTTTTTCCCCCCTTGACCTCAAGTTGCACTGTGACTCTGTAGCCAGGAAACAGTTGCATTTCCTTTTTGTATTAGATTCATGCAGCTGGGCTATCCAGTCAGTGGTAGCCTCAGCTTTCTAACAGTAAGAGTTAGAGTTCCGGACACAAAGCTTCTTCTGTTCTTACCTGCTGTTCGTGGCTCCTCGGTCTCAGGAAATATTGTACTGAGTATTGTAAAGATATACAGCAGTGGAAAACAATTCTTGTACTAAAATCTTGTAAAGGGAGAGTGCCAAGAGGGAAACAATGAAGTCCTGAAGAAGTCCCCTGATGTCCTCTCTAAACCGCTTGACATCATTTTTGAGAAATCATGGAGAACAGTTGAAGTCCCAAAAGCCTAGAGAGGGACACAAAAGGCACAAAAGGCAAAAGGCAAAAAAGAAAATCCAGGAAAGTGCAGACTAGTCAGCCTAACTACAATACCAGTGAAAAAAATATTATAACAAATTATATGGGATGCTGCAAGTATTTTGATGACAATGCAGTGATCAGTAGGACCCAGCATGGGTTTGTCAAGAACAAATCTGGCCAAACTAATCTATCTTTTTTTCAAACAGGTCATTATCTTAGTTGATAATGGGAATGCTGCAGAAATCATTTATCCAAATTTCAGCAAAGCATTTGATAAGGTCAACCATAATATTTTGATTAATTGATTAAATGTGGAATAGATGGGAACACTGTCAGATGGATCCATCACTGGCTAGAAAATTGTTCTCAAAGAGTGATCATCAGTGGCTGTGCTTCGAATTGGAAGAAGGTCTCAAGCAGAGTGCTCCAGGGTTCTCTCCTAGAGCCATCTTCAACATTTTTATCAATGACTTAGGTGATGGGGTGGAGGGAATCCATATCAAGTTTACAGACGACACAAAACAAGGAGGGGTGGATAACATATTGGAAAATAGGAACAGAATTCAAAAGGACCTAGATAAACTAGAAAATGGGACAGAAATTAATCAAATGAACTCCAATACAAACAAATGCAAATTCTGTGTTTATGCTACAAAAACATAACACACACGTATAAGGTGGGGGATACAGGGATCAGTAGTACTACATGTGAAAAAGATCTGGGGATTATTGTTGATTGTATATGGAACATGAGCCATCAGTGTGATATTGCACCAAAGAAGGTAAATGCTATTTTAGTTGGCATTAATAGAAAGATAGTTTCTAAGTCAAGGGAAGTAAGAGTCTCACTGATCAGATCTGGAATACTGCATTCAGTTCTGGGTACCTCATTTTAAGAAGAATATAGACAAAGGGTGACAAGGATGTACTGTATCCAAAGAAGTGGATTTACATCTACAAAAGCTGATATGAAAATAAAAAACAATAAGTCTTGAAGGTACTGCCATATTTCTTTTTTCCCTCCCCTTCCTTCCTATGATAAGAGGTATGAAAAACAAAAGGTATGATGTAAGGTTGAAGGAGCTGGGCATGTTCAGCTTGGTGAAGAGAAGACTGAAGGGTAACATGATTGCACTCAAGGACTGTCACAGAGAGGAGAGGATGGGCCTGCCCTCTGCTGTCCCAGAGGACAGGACCAGGTCTTATGGTCTGAAATTCCAGGAGAGTAGATTTCAATTAAACAAGAGAAGGAATTTGTAGATAGCCAGCAATGGAACGAGTTGCCTAGAGTGGTGGTGGGGTCTCCTTTTTAGAATTCTTCAAAAAGTATGGACAGCTACTTGCTGGGGATGCTCTAGCTGGAGATCCTGCACTGAGCAGGGCATTGGACTTGGTGGCCCACAAGGCCCCTTCCAACTCTATGACTCTAGGTGCAACTTTTGCAACATGTGTTGCATGCAAAATTGTTAAGACAGAACTGAATAATAGCAGAAGATCCAAGTTCAGAGAGAGGACAAATAACAGTCTGATTGTGCACAGTTTGGAATGCCAGCCATGAAATTTGATCATCTCACCAAATGTTGAAATGAAAGCCACACTTTGTCAAGTCAGTTTGCATGCATTTTTTAAAACAGTACTTCTAGTGATTATCTCATGAATGGGTTTTCAATATAGTTTAAGCAAGCTAAAAATTATCTTAATCCAAATCAGCTTTTAGGAAATGAGAACATCAGCTTTTAGGAAATGAGAACCATTGCCAAACAAGGACACAACTGGGTTCACCTAGCTCAGTGCCTTCTTTTCATTACTCTAACAAGCCCTAAATTTCATGCTGCTTCTCCAAAATTAGTATTTCTTCACTTGTTTCTGCTGAGTATGTAAGATGCGATGGCACTAAAAGGCTGGTGTCAGACAGATCAGCAATCTGTCATATTGCTTTTGATATTTCAGCCTGAAGATCCACTGTCGCACTTCTTATCCATTGCCTAGAATCAAAAGTAGAGCAGTCTGAATGCAGTAGTGTGGCTGATCTTTATATTTGTAGTGCTAACATCTGCACAGCACATATCTTTCTATATCAGTTCCTTTTAATATCTACTTCAATCATGTGTCGCATTGGAACACAGAAAGTAAATTTGTTAGCTAACTGTATATGTTTGTGGCTTGATGTCTTTCAGCACAGAGAATCCATAAGTCCAAAGTTAAGCTATTCCAAAAGGGTTCTTTGTTGTTTATAGAACCCACCGATCATTCTCATTGTTTGTATTGATATTCTCAGAATTACAATAGGCCCTCCACATCTGCAGGTTTGACTTTCATGGATTTGGTTATTTGCAAGTTTCTCCCATTCCTGGTCCCCCATCCCAGGTACTTCTTTGTCAGGAGAACCTTCCCTCTCAGTGGTTCTGATCAGACCACACAGCCCTTTAAAAATGCATCCCTGGTCGTCCTCCTTCTGCTCCACCAGCTGCTGCCTGCCCAGCTAAGGACAGGTCACAGCCCAATTTCTGAGCACCACAAACCCTTTCCTGACGCCACCCCTATACTCAAGGAAGGAGATGGACAAGAGAGAGGAAGTATATGATGCTGACCCACTACCCTTTCCGTCTCCTTTTCATGACCTGCTTTGGATCCTGGGTGCCCATTCTCCCTGTTGGGAGTGGCAACCTTTGCATGCTTAATTAACTGGCTAGTTAGTTTGCATGTTTATTGTAAGCATAGAGAGGACTGCTTAGAGTAAACTTCCTGTTGTGTGGTCAATACCCACTTCCCCTTACATGTTCTCTTCCTCTTCCTCTTTTGTTCTTCTACTTCTCCACAAGCATCTGGTCTCCTATCCTCTAGCAAGCATGCTTTCCTGTAAACATGTGACTGCTTAATTTCTTCTTACTTTTCTTCAAGAATTTGAACCTGTGTAAACTATGCACAAGATAATGTGAGTAAATCCTTTTTACATACTTTTAACCAAAGTGTGTTTTATTTTGAGCTAGATTAAGTGTGTCTGGGGTGGAGTGATAAAAGTGGGGCTGGTAATCCGTTCAACTTCTGTTTGTGCATTTACTAAACACTCTGCTGGTTGGGAGACCTACCAATCTCTCAATTTGAACATTTCCCAACACTCCCAGCCATGCTTTGACCCCCTTCCCACGGACATACACATATTTTGATATTTGTATTTTTTCCACCTTTGTAAGGGTCTTTCATTCCTAACCCTAGTGAATGTGGAGGGCCAACTGTAGATTAATGCTCATATTAAGATTAATGCCCATGGTGGTCTGTTTGTAAACCAATTAAAAACCTCCAAGATTGGTTCATTTGCAGGCCTGAAATAGCCAGAATTCTGAATTACTTTCACCATGTGGCCACATCTATTGTAAAAGTCCCTAAGTGCTACAAAGAGAGTGTTTTTATATAATTGTGAACTCATCCAAAAGGGTGAAAAAGATCTGTGGAAGTATTCAGAGCTTCCAGTTCTTTTTGTATTGATTTTATCTGCATATTTCCAGTTGTAGATCCAAACTCAATCTTGAAATACCCACAGGGTTCCCTTCCTCACCACTCATGTTCCTCCTCCTTCCCTTCCCACCAATCACAGGTTATATCTAGACTCATGCAACATTTCAGAAATTGGTTTTCACCAATTTCCACTGAGCCTTCTTTATTATTATTCAGTAGTTATTATCAAAGTGTGAAAGTACTTTAGCAACATTAGGCTAGGCAATATTAGGAATCAAATATTAGGACCATTTTGTTGTAATGTAAATTTTCCTCTTTCTCTTGCTTGATCTCTGTTGAATCTGTGTTGCGGAAACAATAGACGTGTTTACCTGCAGTAACCATCTTAGCTAGTTCTGGGGTAATACAGACCACTAGCCAAGTATAGATAAATTTAATTTTGGAAAATGCTAGGTTACAGTAGTTCTCAACCTGTGGGTCCCCAGATGTTTTTGGACTTCAGCTCCCAGAAGCCCCAGCCACTATGGTCAATGCTCAGGGCTTCTGGGAGCTGAAGTCCAAAAACAACCCACAGGTTGAGAACCACTGAAAGATGACCTGGGAAGTAAGAATGAGAAGTCCTTGGTAATGCTGGGACCAGTAACCAGGATTTGGGATGAAGAAAACATCATGTGGATCTTGAAAATAAAATTGATTTGTACAGCGCCTGGGACTTTCAGAGATCTTTTTCCCATCTGGAGGGGCTCTGTCACATGGTACTGTGAAGGGTGGTAGTTTCCCCTGAAGGCTTGGACAGACATTTTTTTGGAACTGACAGTTCCTGGAAATGATAATAGAGGAAGATGCTGAGAAGACCATTTAAAAGGGCATAGTGTTACCACAGCATTCTGGTCTGGTTTTTGGTGAACTAAGATATCATTTTGATATCATAATTTGGCCCTTTTTCCTCCCCGTCAGCTGAGTGTTTGTTAGGCCCCGCTGGACAAGCGCGACGCTAGGCATGGGCGATAGTTATAAAGTACCAGATATAGCCAGTTCCGCTTCAGGGGGTAGCCACCTGAAACAGACACCTTGATTGTAAAGCAAAAGAACTCTTTGCCTGTGAAAGCACCCTGGCAAGCCAGGCACTTAACGGCCGAGCTAGCCACATCTGCATACCAGCTATACCATTGTCAACTCAATCATGCAAATTCTGACCTTTCAGAGCCTTTGTCCTCAGACCAAAACTCATTGTTCTCTTGCAAAAAACCAGGCTAGCCTGCGGTCGTTCTTTCCCTATAAAAGTTGCCCCACTTTGAGAGCTCTTCGGAACTCTCATTGGACCAAGCTGAGCTGAAATCACTAAGCTGAAATCACTCGAAGTTCCTCTTGGATCTTCACCCTCGCCTCGCTGCTCCACAGATTCCCCTCGGTCTCCACACCGGGTTTCCTTCCTTCTCTCCAATTGGTGTCTCCAGGACTTCAAACAGGTGGCGTATTGCTTATTTCTCCAAAATTCTCTTTCTTTCCCCTCTAGTTAGGTGTGTTTGAGTTTTATTATTTTCTTTGCTTAATAAAAACTGTTAGTATTTTAAACTGCTTGACTCCTCACTGACCTGAACCGGTATACATAGGACAAAAGGTCTCGCTGCGTTGCCCTGCCTCTTGTTAGCCAAGAGAGTGCTCCAGCTAATTTCCCCCATTTTTGCTTGTTTGGTTTGGTTATTTGGGCGCCCCTCCTGGGACCCCCAGTTTACAGGGTAACAATAGGATATAGACGGGAAGCTTTGACGGACAAAAAACGTTGAATGTTTAAAGATAGTAAGTGCCACAGTCTTAAAGAGCAACGTTTTTATCTGGAAAAGAAAAAAAAGTCAGAGACAGAGAGTGCTGCCACCTTGGATCCCATCCTAGGAGAAAGATAGGGTATAAATATAATAAATAATAAAGCAGCAAAATGAAGGATGATTTAAATCCCTCTTTTTCAAAACTGTTTAGCATTGTCTGTCACAAGACAGAAAAATTCCCCTTATCTTTTTTTTTAAATTGAACTTGGTGATCTGGTACAAAGTCTAACATAGTGAATTTGACAATGGAAAGGGTATTTCCATTACTGTAGTAATAGAAAATATATCCTGATCTTGGCAGAATGGTTATTGATTTTTCCACCTTGGTGATTATGTTTAGCATTGGTACTTCTTAAATATTTTGGAAACATGCTGAGCTGAGGGTTAACTTGTTGGTTTGTTTTGCCACATGTGACAAACAGAGAGTGGATCACAAAGACAGTTTGAAGAGATACGTGCCCTGGGATGTAATCATTAGTCCTTAGAGTGCTGAACTGCAATATAAGAAGTCTGAGTTCTAGTCCTACTGAGATACAAGACACATAAAACTGAGCTGTGTTTGTTTTTATGTTACCCATACTTTAAAAAAAAATTAGGATTGAGAAGACAGCAGCATAGAATTTAAACCTTTCTGCTTGAAATGCCTCTAAACATTCTCTTAATATATAATTTGAGAAGATAATGTTACTAATTACACACACAACCATTTTTATAACATTGGCCCCCACTTGTTATGTCATTGATAAAATGTAACTTTGCTAGCACTTTTTAAAAAAGTGGCAAATTACAGGTAACGTGTTACTTCCAAGGTCTGGTCCTATCTTTCAACCGACCATATCACTAATGGTAAAAGGAAGCAGACCCCACTGATAATCTCAGCAGGTAGTCAAGTACCAGATGCAGTTCATTCATGCAACAAAGCAAAACAAGCCTCAAAAAATGTACAAACAATATTCCACATCTTATTCCCTCTGTTAAATGTAATGTTTCAGAAGGATTATCTGCTTAATTTCTCACTTCCATTTTGGCCCTTTCCATCATACATTATCATGAATGCATTCATTGGCTGAGTGGTCATTTTGTAAAAAGAGTGCTGCTACCTTATGAGGTCAGATTTGTCAGTTTTATTGTCCTCTTCTGATTAAGACTGACCAACCCATGCATTCAGGCCAGGTTCTGCTACAGTGTGATTGTTTCTAATAAAATACAGCTCTCGCTATCATAAAACGTGCATTTTTATATTTTTTAATTTAGGTGTTATTAAACAATTTCAAATACAATAAAGAATCTAATTACATGACAACAAAGAACAAAGACACAGTAAAGAGAGAAAAGATAATATAGAAAAAACAAAGATAACTGAGAACAAGAAGAAAAAACATATATACATTGACTTCCAGCTTTTCTAATGCAAATTATGTACAATTATATAAAATAACTTATTCATTTGTAAATACCATTCAGATATTTCAACTATTTATTTTTCCAAATATTCTAATTATCAAAGCCTACAGTTAACATAGTGAGCCAGCGGGGTGTAGTGGTTAGAGCATTGACCTATGACCTTTGAATCCAGGGTTTGATTCCTTGCATGGCCATGGAAACCCTCTGAGTGACCTTTGGTGGATCACATACTCTCAGCCCCAGAAAACCCCTTGACAGGTTTACCTTAGTGCTGCTATAAGTCAGAAATAAGTTGAAGGCAATAACATCAGTAACAACAACAGTCAACATATTATATTCTTTTTCTTGCAAAAAGCCCATCGAAGGTTCCCGCTCTTTAAAAAAAATCACTGATGATTTATCACTGTTGATAGTTTATCCATTTCAGTTAGGCGCATTAGTTTTATTAGCCAGTCTTCCTTTTTTGGAATTCCTGTATTCTGTTTCTGCACACACAACAATCTTGCTGCTGTGGTCAAAAGCGTACAGTTCGAAATTGTGCCCTAGAGTTTCAGTCCTATCAACACAAGCATAGTTGGTGAGGCCAGAAGAGAGGGTCTTATCTGTGGCTGCCCACAGACTCTGAAACTCCTGTCTGAGGGAGGCCAGAATGGCATCCTCTTTGCTGTCCTCCTGGTGGCGGGCAAAAACCTCTTTATTCGGACAGGCTTTTGAAACAGTTTCTACAGAAATGGCTAAGGGTCCTGTATGGTTTTAAACTGAACTGTTTTAGATAGCTTTTGTACCCTTGTAATTGCAGTTTGCTCCTTTTAAATGTAGGTTTAAGTTGTTTTAATACTATGACTAGTTTAATTGAATTTTAATGTTCACTTTGTATACGTTTTTAGGTGTGTTGTTCCTTGTAAATTGTAAGCTGTCTTGGGAGAAAGGTGGGATACTATTACAACTAGTACTACAAATTAATAGTAATAATAGTAATTGTTGTTGTTATTTTCTGGTGATATTCACACCCATCCTAAAGGGTAAGATTCAGCACATTTTTTCCATCCCAGTCCTGTTATTCTGCACTTGAAATTGCCAAGCTGAACCAAGAAATGCGCCATCAGGATTTCTGGTGACTGCTCTACTTCCTTTCCTCCTTTCTTTCTTTCTTTTTCCCCTCAGAAAAGGATGAGGGTTTTGGGAAAATGAGAATGACAAAAGTCCTCTCCTGGAAAACACCTTCAAAGTCATGTGGAATAGAGCCACGTCTGGCTGCTGTGGGTAAAGAAAGAGCTGGATGCTTAAGCTTTCTTTCCTGTTTTCCCTTTTCTCCCAGTCCCTGCTGTTGCAGACGTTCAAGGCTGTGCAGTTCTCCCGAAGGCATAGCTCTCTGCCTTGCAAGGTGAAACAGGAATACCAAAGGCCACCAGGGTTCCTGTTCCGTCTCTTAGCAACGGAACAGCTCGTCGCCTAGCAGCACGTGAGTATCTTACATACGTAATTAGGCTGCAAGTATCTCAGAGGTTTCTGTGCCTGAGGATGCAAAGGCATTCATTTTATTCTAAAGCTGGCGGAGGCTGCTGCTGGGAATATCCTATTGATCTTTCTGCTGCATCAGGACAGCCTTTTATTCTACAGTTAGTAAGAACCCTCTGCCCTCCTGCCCCAGATGCCAAGTACTTTAGCATTAATTGCTGCCGTGAGATCTGTTGATAGGATTGCGGAAGAAAGGGGCTTCCTGTCTTTCCTCGACTGCTCTCACCATCGCCACCAGCACCACCTCTGTCATTCACATAATGGCCATTTCCGCACCACACTCTTATAGCGCGATGATTCCACTTTCAATATCCTATGGAATCCTGGGGTTTGCAATTTAGGGAGGGGCCTGTCAAGGCTGAGGACAGAGTTGGCAGCATCAAAGCAACATGGATGGGACTGTCTAAACCTGGCAATCCTATGAACACTTGCCCAGCAAGCAGACAAAGCACTACTCAACCCTTCAGCATGTTTACTTTGTAATAAGTTCCCCTGGTGGAACAGTTATTATGACTGCAAAGCATAGCTCGGTTTGTGCAGTTTGATACCTTCACAGCAAGATGTTGAAAGCTGAAATAACTTATTACCTTTGATCAGTGTAATAGCAGAAGAAGTTATGGAGCTGATGGGGAACTTCTACAGCTGCGTTGGCTGGATGTTCCTATCCTACCATGTGCCCATTCTTCCAGCAGTGAATTGGGCAGACTTTCTACCATTGGAAGAAAAAAATGAAAAAGATCTGATGAGAGAGACATTCTGAGTGGATGTCTTACAGTGTAACCCCATTTCACAATCATAGTAGTCTGATTCCACTTAAACTGTCAGAGTTCCTTTGTATGGAATCCTTGGATTTATAGTTTAGGAAGCTACTTTGAATTTTTTCCTAGATAATTCTAGTGCTTTTGTATGATGAAGTGGACTAGAGGTCTCTAGCAGAGAATTCTATATGCCTCAACAAACTACAAATCCCAGGATTCCATATGAAGTAGATATAGCAATTAGGGTGAAATCAAACTGTTATAATCATGCAGTGTGGATACATCATTAGTTTGCTAGAACATTTTAGTTCATTTCCAGTGCGGTAGTCATGTTAGTTTGTTGCAGCAAAAACAACCAAGGAATTGTGTGACATCGTAGAGACAAATGCATTCATTTTGACATAAGTTTTTATGGCCTGCAGACTACTTAATCAGATACATTTAATGTTATGCTGACCCACAGGGTGGATGGGGTTAGGTGGGGTGAAATTCTAAATAGTTGAGAACAAAGGGGGATCAAGTGCAAAAGGTACAGAAGTTGGTAATATACATGTTCTTATTTTTCCTTCAAACACTTCTGGACAAGACATATTCAGAAGTGACCTAGGAAATAGCAGATTCCTGAGCAAGATCTGAGTGCCATGTGGCACAGCAAACAACTGAAGTTAACTAGGTTTGGCTTTGGTCAGTGTCTGCATGGGGGATACTGGGGGATACTGACATAGCAATTCTATCTAGGTATCTTAAGTCCCATGATGAGATAAAGGTCAGATACATATGTACTAAATAAATAAATGGTCTTTGTATGGTCCGTATCTTTATCTGGTCCTTTAACAATTTGATAAAACTGATAATCAGACCTGAACAACATTGAAGCCACGACAGTAACAGGTCCAGCAAAGTAGGAAATACTTTGGAACATCCAGAGCTATTCCAAGTCTTTGGCAGAGCACACATATAAAAAGTACTGTATATAACTGGAATTTTATTTTATAAATACCCATAGATACTTACATGAGATGGGCTTATATTGATTCTTCTGAATGTGAGCAGCTATGGCCATTTCTGCACTACACTCTTATAGTGCTATTATTCCATCTTGAATATCCTATGGAATCCTGGAATTTGCACTTGAGGGAGGGGCAATTAGAATCCTCAACCAGAGAGCTCTTTGGCCTCAGTAAACTACAACCTCAGAATTTCACAGAATGTTCAAAGTGGAATAATAGCACTATAACAGTGTAGTGCAGAAATGGCCTATGACACACACACCACACATGTGCACGCATACAAGCATTTAAGTCAACAATTAGATTTGTGTATGTGTCAGGTCTGGAGCCATGTTGTACCCAGGAATTTTTGTTATGGTATGTCTGGGTTTAGGCACTAGGTCTTTGGGTTTGGGCCTGGGTCTGCTGGAAGGTACTGTGATGCAGGAGATGGTAGAGATGGTTGGAAGAATCAAGCATTAGTGCTGATCATTGGCACCATAGTGAAAGTCTTTCCTTCTTTCTTTCTTTCTTTCTTTCTTTCTTTCTTAACCAGAGGCAACTGGGCAACTGAGCTGCTATTGCTGTTGTTGTGTTCCACGCATTGTGTTCTAATAATAGGAGGACCATTTTTTCTCTGTATTGAATCCCTGGAAAAGCAACAAGAAATAACATTATTTTCTATTCCCAGAACCATTTGCAGCTTCAGTTCACAGCATGTGGGGTGCAGGAAGAGGATCAGCAGCTCAGCTGCCAGCTTAAGTAAATGAAAAAAAAAAGGTGGGGGCAGCCACTTGTTACCTCATTTCATCTCCCCACACTGTCATCTTACCACCCTAAGGGAATCACTGTGTGTACCTTATTTATTTTGAATTGAATTTCAGGAGGTACTGATGCGATGCTTAATGAATGTGGTAAGCAAGGACAAATAAATTGTTGGGCAACAGGTGAATCGTTGTTGTGTGCCTTCAAGCTGTTTCCAACCTATGGAGACCCTAAGGGGACCTTTTCATGGAGTTTCCTTCACAATATTTGTTCAGAAGTTTTGTCCTTACCTTCCTCTGTGGCTGAGAGAATGTGACTTGCCCAAAGTCAGCCAATGAGTTTCCATGGCCAAGCAAGGATTCAAACCAGAATCATAGTCCCATATTCAAACTAAATACCCTAAAGGCACTAGATCCCATCTGATCTTGGAAGCTAACAGGGTCATCCACAAGTACCCTGTTCTATAGACTATATTTCAGAGGAAAAAACTGGCAAAACCACCTGGTTATTCCTTCCTTAAGAAAATCCTATGAAATTCATGGGGTCACCATTAGTCAACAGGTAACTTGAAGGTGCACACACATATATTGGGTGAACTAACTGATCTAGGCCCTTTTTGCACCTTACCTTTTCCCGGTGCCAGAGTGAGAGGCTCACGCATGAAGACTTTGGAGGAATACTCCCGCGTCCCTCCTGCTTGGGCTCTGCAGCAGCTTTCTGGTCGCACGAGCGCCTCGCCTCTTCCGTTCGCAGTGCAGCCTGGGACCTCCCAGGTTGCACTGAGGAGACGACGCGTGACCAGCCCAGCTCCCGAGGCTCCGCACACCAGGTAAGTGCACGCGGGGCCCCGGAGCAATGCATGGCCACGCAGCATTTTCAGCTTTGAGCCGAAAATAAAAAAATGCGTGCACGGTCCGCATCAGGCCCTTGAGCGTTAACAAATGTGAGTGCGTTGTATGGACCGCTCCTCACATTTACGCAACACTCAAGGGGCCCTTTCACTTCAGAAATTCCATGCGGAAAGGGCCCTGGATATTCTGTAGATGGGTGCAAATTTACTTTAACAATTATTCAGGGTTACTTAGGGTGGGAAATTAATGGTCTTGCCTTCTGTGAAATGTAAATTGTAGAGATTCAGAATTCTCATTCATGCCGGCACATGCAAATTTCATGCAAGTGTATGCCTATGGACCAGGGCCCCAAATCTTTTGAGTCCTTGCCAATATCAATGGTAACAATTAATTGAAGGGGTATAGACTTTGGTACATCTTTATTATACTCTGTGTCCCACACCTCTCAACCACAGCTCCTCCACATTTCAGCCATTTTACAGGTGGATCTGACTGTTCGGCAAACATATTTGGTAATGGGTTATCTGATGTTCTGCAAGGTTTCTGCCAGATCCTGTAGCTCCTTAGATGGCTGATTTTCAGTCTGGAGCCTAAATGAACAGAGAATGAGGCTGCAGATTTACTTCCCAGCAAACTGTAGTTATGTGGTTTACCATGCAATTGCCATAAAGCAATGATGTATTTCCTCGCCTTCCCTCTTTTTTTTTTTTTTATGAATTGTTTGCTTAACATTATCAGAGCCCACAAGATCACTATCTTTAAGAAAGAGAAGTTCCTTCCCAACAAATCCTTTGACCTCTTTTGTATTATAGAGGGGCTAAATAATGAGAAAACCTGATACATGTACCTCATTCCCTATGGCTGAGAACAGATACCCACACAGAAAGTCAAGAATTGCTACAGTCAGCTAGCTAGCAAATTTGAAGCATCGCATTCTAGAGGTCAAAGGAATCACAAGTTAAGGAAAGCATTAAAATGCAGGAAGAGGACAAGCAGAAGAACAAAGGGCATATGAAATATTATATATATATATATATATATAGCAAAGAGCTCAGCTTTTTGTGATATTACATATGTCCTTTGTTCTTCTGCAAATTTGGTTAATTGCTGCACTGAAGGGCTCCTTTTCTGATGTGTCTGTTTAGAATGCTCCCATATGAAGTATTCCTGTTGTTAAGTGTGAAAAAACATTGTTCAACTGTCACCATTTTTTCCTTAACATTTTTTTCTAGGAAGAAGAAACATGGAAGAAGTGATGGAACCACGTCTTGGACCCCTGTACAGTTCTGTGACTGGTGCAGTACAATTGCACAATAAACAATTGCTTTGTCTGGAAGCAACTTTAGTTCAAATGCTAAAATGATGCCATGGTCTCTTCTTGAATGCAGCCACTGATTAGAGAATAATGTTACGTACTGATAACTTGAAAATATTTCCATTTGTTTTATTGTTCATGTCTTGCATTGAATTTTGATCTGCATTTCTCTCTCTATCCCAGTAGTTTGTGAGACCCTTATGTAAATATTTTCAATTTTCAGTTATTCTGTGTCATTCCCTTGCCCCCCATGTCTTTGTAAAGTCAGTGTCTTCCAATATTTAGAAGAAAAAGTAAATGTACTGTCCCTGGGTAATCAGTGCACAACACAACTGTACAAGTCAATCCACAACAAGCAAGTTAGAAGCTGGTAATTGATCCATTGGACTTTAACTGGAACTGAAGTCAGCTACAGATCCCTGCACAGTTGGAGGGTTGCTGTAGTTTGGGAAATTGAACAAAAACCTAGCAGGGCCCAGGACTGACCCTCTTTTGGCTTCTATTTCCAGTAATATTGCTCCGACCCATGCTGATCATAAGAAGGGATGAGCTGCTCAAGCTCATGTGCAACCAGATGGCTGAGATATTTGTACTTTGGGGGGGGCAGCATTTGCAACAGCAGAGCTGTGAGGGGCTAGGCATCTGTCTCTGGATCTTAGCTGGAAAGGATCCCTAAAATCAATCCATGAAAGCAATGAGCAAGATTCATTAGCTGACTACAATAGACTTGTGTTGGCTTGTGAGTAAAAAGCAAAAGGAAGAATAGTTGCAATAAACAGAAGACAAAAGCGCCTGTAAGGAGAAAGTTGAGTTCCTGTGAAGAAGCAACCTGCTTTCTTTTGTATATTTTACTTGAGCTAAGGGGCTCATCTGTACTTGAAATATGGGCCAAAAGATGATTCCCTGATTGCTATCAGGAAGGCACCAGTTCAACCTGAGTTCCCTCTATGGTGACCTTTTCTTGTGGTGTGAATGCTGGATTGTCATGTCATGTGAAACACTAACATTTCACAATGCAGGTAGGAATCATGCAGGCCACAGGATGTGGTTGGGCTACATCTCCCAGCAGTCCTCACTATTATGCTGTGAGTTGCTGGAGGAAGTATAATCCCTCTTTTGTTCTAGAAGGATGCAGCATTGTCTTCCTTCCACACTGATACATGGTGGGACCTAGTCCAGAAAGGTCTGTACTGGAATATACATAATTTAGTCTACAGTAGCCCCTCCACATTCATAGAATCATAGAATCATAGAATCATAGAATCATAGAAATGTAGAGTTGGAAGAGACCACAAGGGCCATCCAGTCCAACCCCCTGCCATGCAGGAAAACCCTCAAAGCACTCCCGACAAGTGGCCATCCAGCCTCCGCTTAAAAACCTCCAAAGAAGGAGACTCCACCACACTCTGTGGCAGCACATTCCACTGTCGGACAGCCCTGACTGTCAGGAAATTCCTCCTGAGGTTCAGGCGGAATCTCCCCTCCTGCAGCTTGCATCCATTGCTCCTTGTCCTGGTCTCAAGAGCAGGAGAAACAAGCCCACTCCCTCCTCGACATGACACCCCTTCAAATATTTAAACATGGCTATCATGTCCCCTCTCAACCTTCTCTTCTGCAGACTAAACATACCCAGCTCTCTAAGTCTGTCCTCATAGGGCATGGCTTCCAGGCCCCTCACCATTTTGGTTGTCCTCCTCTGGACCTGCTCCAGCTTATCCATATCCTTCTTGAATTGGGGTGCCCAGAACTGGACACAGTATTCAAGATGAGGTCTAACCAATGCAGAATAAAGTGGTACCAATACCTCCCTCGATCTAGACACCATACTCCTATTGATGCAACCAAGAATTGCGTTGGCCTTCTTGGCTGCCGCATCACACTGCTGACTCATGTTCAGCTTGTGGTCTATGAAGACTCCTAAATCCCTTTCACACGTACTGTTAGCCAGCCACGTGTCCCTCATCCTATATTTCTGCATACCATTTTTTCTGCCTAAGTGTAGGACCTTACATTTCTCTCTGTTGAAATTCATTTTGTTAGCCTTGGCCCAGCTCTCCAATCTGTCCAGGTCCTTTTGAATTTTGATCCTGTCATCAGGCGTATTAGCAACCCCTCCCAATTTGGTGTCATCTGGAAATTTGATCAGCGTGCCCTCTATTCCCTCATCCAAGTCATTAATGAAGATATTGAACAGCACCGGGCCCAGGACAGAACCCTGTGGCACCCCACTAGTCACTTCTCTCCAGGATGAGAATCTGCCATTGGTGACCACCCTTTGGGTACGGTCAGTCAACCAGTTACAAATCCACCTGACAGTAGCCCTGTCCAGTCCACATCTTACTAGCTTCTTTGCAAGAATGTCATGGGGAACTTTGTCAAAGGCCTTACTGAAATCGAGATATGCTATGTCCACAGCATTCCCTTCATCTATCAAGCAAGTAACTCTATCATAAAAAGAGATAAGATTAGTCTGGCATGACCTATTTTTGAGAAATCCATGTTGACTTTTCGTAATTACGGCATTGTTTTCTAAGTAATTAGAAACTGACTGTTTGATGATCCGCTCCAGGATCTTTCCAGGTACTGATGTCAGGCTGACTGGGCGATAATTATTTGGGTCCTCTTTTTTTCCCTTCTTGAAGATGGGGACAACATTTGCCCTCCTCCAGTCTGCCGAAACTTCTCCGGTCCGCCAAGAGTTTTCAAAGATTATAGCAAGAGGTTCCGCAATGACCTCTGCTAGTTCTTTTAAAATCCTAGGATGCAATTCATCTGGCCCTGGAGACTTGAATTCATCCAGTGTGGCCAGGTATTCCTGTACTACCTCTCTACCTATTCTGTGCTGCATTTCCCCCACTTCCTCACCTGCTCCCCAACCGCCAGGTTGAGTGTTTTTATCCTTTTGGGAAAAAACTGAGGCGAAGAAGGTGTTGAGGAGTTCTGCCTTTTTTCTTCCTCCTGTTATTAATTCACCATCTTCCTTGCACAGTGACCCTATCGTCTCCTTCTTTTTCCTTTTGCTACGGACGTATTTAAAAAAACCCTTTTTATTGTTTTTAATGTCTCTGGCCAGCCTAAGTTTGTTCTGTGCTTTAGCCTTTCTGACCTTCTCCCTACATCTCCTGGCTACTTGCTTATAATCTTCTTTGGTGATTTCCCCCCTTCTTCCATTTCCTGTACATGTTTTTCTTTATACTTAGCTCAGCTGAGAGCTCTTTAGTCAACCATTCCGGTTTGTTCAGATGCCTTCCATTTTTCCTCCTTAATGGCACAGTTTTAGCCTGTGCCTTCAGTACCTCCCTTTTAAAGAACTCCCATGCATCCTGAACTCCTTTCTCATTGACTATTCTTGACCACGGGATTTCAGCCAGCAGCTCCTTCAGTTTACAGAAGTCTGCTTTTTTAAAATCTAAGACGAATGCCTGGCTACACTTGCCTTCTCTTCCCCACTGAATGCCAAATTCTAATAGGGCGTGGTCACTCTCTCCTAAAGATCCAACCAGTTCTACGTCATTAACAAGGTCTTCCCTGTTGGTCAGGATCAGATCCAGAACATTTGATCCCCTTGTCGCCTCTTCCACCTTCTGGACCATGAAATTGTCTGCAAGACAAGCAAGAAACTTGCTGGACCTTGCCGCCTTTGCAGAGTTTGACTGCCAACATATATCCGGGTAGTTGAAATCTCCCATTATTACTGTATCTCTCCTTTTTGAATGTGCAGTCATTTGGTCTACGAAAGCGCCATCGAGGTCCTCAGTCTGGCTTGGAGGTCTGTAGTAAACCCCCACTATAATATCCCTATTGTTTCTCGCTCCCTTAATTCTTACCCAGATGCTCTCGACCTGGCTTCCGGTGTTCAAGTCATGGATCTCTTCACAGGTGAAAACATCCTTGACATATAAGGCTACTCCTCCTCCTTTCTTATTTGGTCTATTTCTACAAAATAGGCTATACCCCTCTATTCCTACATTCCAGTCGTGAGACTCATCCCACCAGGTCTCAGTGATGCCTATCAAATCATATTTATTTTGCTGTACTAGGAGTTCAAATTCATCTTGTTTGTTTCCCATACTCCGTGCATTAGTGTAGAGACACTTAAGTCCCCGTGCCCTTCCTGCAAGTCCCATAGCATTGTTTCCACCCCTCCCACGATTGGATGCTATTCCTACTTGGCCAATATCATTTGGGCCTTTTTCCCCTGCACTTGCCGAGTCCTTGTCCTGAATAATCTTGTCTCCCTCCCCAGTTGTACTTAGTTTAAAGCCCTCCTAATCCTCCTTGTGAGACTGTTTGCAAAAACGTTCCTGCCAAGTTTCGTGAGGTGCAGCCCATCCCTTGCCAGAAGCCCATGTTCCTGGAATTTCAAGCCATGATCCAAAAAGCCAAACTGTTGGCGGTGGCAAAATGTGCGGTGCCAGCTGTTGACCTCTACTATTGTCCTTTCCCTTCGTGCACCATATCCTTGAACAGGGAGGATTGATGAAACGACCACCTGCGCACCAAGGTCCTTAAGCTTTCTCCCCATAAGCTCGTAGTCCTTTGTGATGTGGTGAAAGCTGCGCTTCACCGTGTCATTGGTTCCAACGTGAACCAAAACGAGGGGCTTACGGTCAGTGGGCTTGACCAGCCTGGCTAGCCTCTCTGTTACGTGGTTTATCCTGGCCCCAGGAAGACAGCAGACCTCTCGATTGAGCTTGTCCGGTTTGCAAACTGCCGGTTCGGTTCCTCTGAGCAAGGAGTCCCCAACCACCAGAACTCGCCTCCTCTGAGGCCTGTCCGGGGTTCTTCGACAAGCAGATTCTTCCAGGATTGCCTGGGCATTGTGTTGAGGCCGGGAGTGCTGGTCTTCTCGATGTTGGATGCTGTCCTGTTGGTGTTCAAGTTCCAGTTGGCGAAGTTGGATTCCTTCTTGCTGATGTTGTGTTCCCTCCTTCTGGTGTTCCTCATCATTCACAGCACCAAGAACGTTGAAGCTATTCTGTAGTTTGAGAGTCTCTGTTTCCTTCCTGGCCCTTCTACTTCTCCGTGTGACATTCCTCCAAGCATCGCTTTCGTGGCTCACGGAACTGATTTCCTCATCAGGCAGCTCCTCCGCATATCCGGTCTTCAGGAAGGTCCTCTCTGCCCTATCTAAGAAGTCCTCACCTTCCCTAATAAGACGAAGATTAGAAACCTGTGCCTCCAGCTGCCGCACCTTGACCTCTAAGAAGGTGACCAGCTTGCACTTGCTGCAGGTGTACCCGACCACATCTTGTGGCAAGAAAGGGAACATGCCACAAGTGCTACAGGTGACAGCAGCAGCTCCCTCACCTTCCATACTTGATAATACAGAGAATAGAAAAAGAAAACAAAAACAAAAACTGGGCCTCCTTTCTTAATTTGAGCTGTATAAGCTGTGTCTGGTCGGCTAACTACCAAGCTCAGTTGAACTCTTCCTAAATTTGTTCAGTCGCTATAAGGATCGGTTGTTCCTAAACTTGAATGGTTGAACTTGAAGGATTGAAGTAGATGAATGAAATTGCGCGCGCCTATGGCGCGCACCGCTGGGAGTTCCTAATAAAGCCTCCTTCCCCTAGCTGGCTCCTCCCCCTAGCTTGATTAACTCTCCCTAGTTTGATTGACAGTTAACTGACTAACTAACAAACAATTAGCTGACAATAGGCTGTGAGCTCAGGCAGAGCACACGGCCAGCGCAAGCAAAAAAAAACAAAAAATAAACACAGAGAAATAAGCAAACAAACTCAGCCCCACAGTCCTGCAAAAACACCTATCAAAGTTGTCCTCACAGACCCAGCTTACCTTCTGCTCTCTCCTCTGGAAGTCAGCAGGAAGCCTGCTGGGAGTTCCTAATAAAGCCTCCTTCCCCTAGCTGGCTCCTCCCCCTAGCTTGATTAACTCTCCCTAGTTTGATTGACAGTTAACTGACTAACTAACAATCAAACTAGGGAGAGTTAATCAAGCTAGGGGGAGGAGCCAGGGTTCAAGGCACAGAACCCTCACAAAAGTGGAAAAACCACAAATACCCACGATCCACTCCCATGCCCCTCCAGGGTTCCCTCTTTCCTATTCCCTTGTCCCTGGCCCTGACACTCCCAGAGGGAAATAAAAAGACAAGGTAAAGGGCTTAGCAGTACTTTCCCTTTAGATGGAAAAGAGTTAAGTGCTGAGTTCTAGCATTCTAGCTACTTCCAGTCATCACCTTGAGAAAGGAGATTCCTCAAAGGGGAGGGGTAGGAGCAAAGAAAGCACTTGACCAATCAGTGGCCATTACACAGCCGGAATGTGTGTGGCAGAGAGGGCATGCCTCCAGCAGTGAGGGACTTTGCTTACCCAAAAGGGAAAAAAAGTCAACTTTAAACACAAGGCTCACAAGCCTGAGGTGAGGAATGCAAAGGAATGGGAGGGGGAGAATGAGAGGGAAGGCAAGCATACACCTTGCCACTAATCAAATTCACAAAGGTCAAACCCACGAATGTGGAGGGAGGACTGTATAAAGATAAGGCTCTTTTGTTGTTGCTCCCTAACTATGATTCTCATGGACAAGCAAAATTTGACTGGCTTGTTCAAGAAATCAAACAACCAGAAGGTTGAGCTGAGTCTTTCCAAGAGAGCAACAACATGAAGTAGTGATTGGCATTGCCACCTGGCTAGGGGGTTCCCAGAACATGCAGACTGAAGCTGCTGCTGTCACATAATGACTCACTCCAATGAACTGGAAGGGTGAGGAGGGCCATGATACATCATGTATTCTGAGCAGCCCCTTCCTAATCCCACTGCCAGTCCTCTTTTGTTTTAGAAGCAAATGGTGTTCCTTAAGGGGAGGTTCCAGGGGGCACTTTTAAAACAAGACTCTGTTTGTAGTTAAAAAGCTTTTGTTAGCTGTATTGAAGAGACTGTTGACTGAGAAAGGTGGGCTGGAAAATGGTTTAATAATAAAGAGATAAAAGATGTGTGACAACACGAATGTATTTACTTCCTATTTTTTGCCTAATAGCTTCCTTTAAAAAAAAAATTCCAGGACACCTGTTTTTAAAAAATGTTTGCAGCCCTCTTACAGACATATGTCCTATCTATCATGTGTTTGAACCATTTGCAAAAAGGCAGGTGTGGCCTCACTCTGGGACTCCTAGACTTCATTCCATGATGAGCTCATTAGATTGGCATAGGGTGGCAATAACTTACCCATTGGTGAGCACTTGTACTGTCTTGTCAGTCTGCACTAGTAACAATCATCTGGGAGAAAAATTAGGGTGTATTTCAAAGCCTTAGATCAGAGCAAAAATATTAGTCTTTGTGGATATAAGAAAGAAATTAACAACAAATGCAATAAATATTTTCTATACTCTTTTTCAACCTCTTAACGTGTTTTAATTTGTTGGTTTGCTTATTGGATAGTGTTTGACTGGACCTCATTTCAAAACTGGTTCACAAATGCACTGAAAAACCATGGTATAAACCATGGTTTATACAGCCTATGGAGAACTGCATTTCTCAGTTTCCCCTCCCTGCTTTGCTGGGAAATAAGCTTGTAATATTCCTGTTCAGAAAGTACAAATCATCATTCAAGAAGAGATATAAATATTGCAAGTGAGCAATATGCAGAGCACTGAAGAGGGCAAATTTAGCATTTGTAGTGTCTTGGATCCAGGCAAGGAATTTGTTTCCCTGTCTGATCTTGGAAGCTAAGCAGGGTCAGCAAGAGATCACCAATGAATTCCATGCGTTGCAAGCTATATTTCAGAAGAATGAACTGGCAAAACCATCTCTGAGTATTCCTTGCCTAAGAAAACTCTATAAAAGTCATGAGGTCACCATAAGTTGAAGGTGCCTTGAAAGCACACACACACACACACACACACACACAGCTGGACTACGCGTATTTCAGTGACTGTAGCTTAGCTCTGTCTATACTGTCTATACTGGGGTAGGGAAAGTGCAGCCCTGTGGCCCCCAGGGTTGGCATTTTTTAAAAATACATGTAGTTTTAAATTGCCCCAACCTACAAGGGTTGTGGGCAGTTTTACTGTGTTTTTGCAGAGTTCTGGGCCATTTGAGGTCCAAGCAAGGACTTTCTTCCTAACAGTAAGTAACCCAGAAGTTGACACCTGATCACTTCTTGTTGAAAAAAAATATATATATAAAAAAGTGAATTCCCCCCTCCCTTGCCTAGAGGGCCTTTGGGGGAAAAAAATATTGCTTCCCCCCACAAGGGTGCAGGTCTCCAAGATCTCTTCCAGGGCACTGTAAATCCCTAATCCCAAACAGTTGCCCGCCCATGGGCTGCACTGAGGGACAGCAGCTCTCCAGGGTTTGAGGCAAGAATCTTTCCTCTCTCTGCTTGCCCAGAGGGACTAAAGATTTTATCTTTAGCACCTTCTCACACAATCAGCACATGCCTTGTCATTGAATTTCTACCAGATGAGGCTGGGACTGAATTTTTTTTTCTTGAGTTTGTATTGGAGTTTTTCTGCATTTAAATTGGACTCCTACACTGAGCCACGGTTGCTTCCTAAATAAATTGCAACACTATAATTTTGTGTTTCTGTCATTCTAATCTGCGAATCGTTCCCCATCACAGCATCTCTTGCATACTTTGAAGAAGTTCAAAGCACGGGGTCCCTGCCAGAGGAAAAGATGGTAACCTAGGTGAAGTAAACCTACTGCCTGTCAAGAGTGAGTCAAAATGTATATTATTGTGATCATATATGTTACATGTTTGCCCTTAGCAGCCATGTTCCACAGAAAAACTATTCCAGGGTGAGATTTAAATGCAGAATAAAATGCATTTTCCATGCTCAGGCTATCAGTCTGCATCCAGATAGTAATTTAATAGCACCAAAAAAAAAAAAAGAGAGAGAGAGAGAGAGAGAGAGAAAGGGTTGCTGACATGTCATCAAAATAATAATTGTGAGAAGATGCAATTTGGGGGTGGAGTAGAGAAAAGCTAAAAGATCAAAGTCAGGGAATCCTGGCTGCTAGCCCAACCTTCCCGAATAAGCAGAACAAAAATTAAACTAAGAAAGAAAGAAAGAAAGAAAGAGGAAGGAAGGGAGGAAGGAAGGAAAGAAAGAAAGAAAGAAAGAAAGAAAGAAAGGAAGGAAGGAAGGAAGGAAGGAAGGAAGGAAGGCGGGCGGGCGGGAGGGCGGACGGGCGGGCGGGCAGGCAGAACCAGTTCTACCGATAAGCAACCCTAATTAGTAGATCTAATATTTCACAAAGGGTAACAAATTGTTAGGTATTTGGTTGTCTGCTTGATTGGGGAGAGAAGATTAACTTTCGGAGTCTTTACCCTGAGGGGCCAAAACCACATGGCTGATTTTAAGCAGTACGCTTTTTAATCTGGGGGCTGAGGGGCGGAGATGGAGAGCTCTGCTGCTTTGCCTCAGTCAGCAGAACGTCCTGCCTCAGCCCAGAGCGAAGGCTCTCATTTTACACCGAGGAAGGAGAGGACGGAGTAACACACGATTAGAGGAGAGGGACTCGAGCACGCTGCGGGGGAAGGGGGGATGATAAAGCTCGGAAATATTGCGAAGATGGAGACTCTTGATCTGGAGGAGGGCGGGGGAGGGAGCGGAAGGAAGCATTTTGGTCTCCCTCGGCTAGGAAAGGAAAAGCGCCAGGCCCACCCTCTCTCTCCACCTGCTGCCTCACTCCCCTCCCCGTCCCCCTCTGTCTGGCCAGGCTAGGAGGAAGCGAGCAAGGGGCGGGAGGAAAAGAAAGGCGGGAGGAGAGCCGGGAAGAACTGAGCCGCCGGTGCCAAGGAAAGTAAATCACAGTTTTGTACCGCATCGGGGGGGGGGTTTACTCTTAGGCGGGCCGCTCTTCTCCACACAAGAGAAAGAAAAGAGCGAAACCCCGGCCATTCTTTAGCGCTCCCAGCGAGCTTTTGAAAGAAGGCGCCGATTTCTTTAAGACAAGGCTCGCCCTCCTCCAAGGAGGCGGTGGGAAGGGCGGCTGGCTACCCTCCCTGTTCGGTCCAGAATCCCTCAGGAGAGAGGAAGCGGTCTCTGAGGCCGGGCGGCTTCCCCGCCCGCTTTCTGCCTTTGCCTTGAGAGGCGGCGTGGCGGCGCCCCTCTGCTCTTGCCTTTGACTCCGCGCCCGCTGCTCTTCGGCCTCCGTCCTGGGCCGGCCTCGCTCTCCTGCTGCAGGGCTTCCGAGCGTTCTTCCTTCCCTTCGCCTCC
The DNA here is from genome assembly GCA_948472985.1 of Iguana delicatissima. NCBI lineage: Eukaryota > Metazoa > Chordata > Lepidosauria > Squamata > Iguanidae > Iguana > Iguana delicatissima. Next base: position 2,316,912 of record CAOKZL010000159.1, on the reverse strand, counting down.
CCGCCTCCTCCGGCCGCCCCGCCGCCGCCCCCCACATCCCCTTCTTCCCAAAGCTTTGGTGTCAGACAGAGATCCCACGCAGCAGGGAGGAAACCCCCAGGATGTCGCCAGCCCTTCCCGCGTGGCAGCCTTTTCGCACCCTGAGGAGTTTCCATCCTCGCCACTCCTATGGCGTGGGGGACGAAGAGTGGGGCACGGTTCCAGATTTAGGCTCACGCGGAACCGTAGAGCTCCCTGCCTCTTGTAAGATGCTCGCCCGCTCGGGCGCCCCGTTTCTCCGCTCCCCGGATCGTGTGGTGTGTAATTCGCCCAGGGCGCGGAAGATATGGCAGGTGTAGGAAATCTCGGGACGGTGGCCAAATATACATTTGCGCAAAGATAGTCCTGCTCTTATTATTCACGAGTCCTACACGATATTGCTGTTCGAGGCACTGATCCCAACCACTTGGGCATCAGTGAATCCTCAGCCTTTCTGCTCGCTTCCACCCTCTTTGCGAGTCATAAAAGTTCCTTTAAAACATTTTTTGTGAAGCGTCCAGTCCTCATCAAGTGAACTCAAGCACCAGTTGCTCAGATCATTCCATCCCCACCCTACCCTCTTCACCCTATATATACATCCATACTATTTTATGGGCACTTCAGCCGCCGCTCTACTCCATGCCTTTGCGACATGCGGATCTGAAGTCCTGGCGTTATCACCTAGCTTAGTTCCTGCCGGAGGGCGGCCGGGTTGGGGAGTATCAGAGCCATAGGGGACTGACAGAGTCTCTGGCATTTGTCCTGAGGAAAAACGTTTTTCTTCCCCAAGGTTGATTTGAACTCTTGTAAAATTCGTTTTTCCTCTCCTCCCTCTTGCGCCCTAATGCACCCACCCTCCCTTGTCCTCCTTGCGCGCTCCCAGGGTGAGGATGATGGATGGGTAACTGTTCTGTTTGGTCTCTTTGTCTGAAGGATGCAAACAGACCTCGGATGCTGAGGAGAGGAGGGGCGGGGGGAGCGAGCGCGTCTGTGCGGGCGGGGAGATTACCTCATCCTATGCGCCCTGAGCCAATCACTTTTCTCCTCCCGTGGCTTCTCCGGGCAGATTGGGGGGTGCTTCCACCAACCGCAAAAAGCCTTCGCCCGTCCCCATGGTGACGGGATTGTATATAGGGGAGTCGCGTTGGCCCGGGCGCTACAGGTTCTCTTACATCGACCTCCTAAGAGTCGCGCTGTAAGAAAGCACCCTCCTCTTCCCTCCCCCGGTTCGACTTCTCCAAGCTCGGCAACAAAAGCAGCAGCAGCAGCAACAACAACCATGGTAAGCGCCCGCCCGCCTTTTCGCCCGCGGCGAGTTGTTTCTAAACCTTTAGGGCACTGGTGACCCTTGCGGCGACTAGCGGTGTTCCCCATATGCTCCAGCCAGCCGTGGACGGGTACCCTTTCTTCCTCTCCCCTTCCTTCCTTTCTGTCAGCGCCCGCTGCCGCCTCCGCCGCCCCCCGACGTGCTTTGTCTGTGCTGCTGCGTCCCCACAGCGGCCCTCCCGCCCCCTCCCCCCGCGGCGGTCTGGCTCTCGCCTCGGAGCTCCGGACGAGCTGTGGAAAGGCAGCAAAGAGAGCACGCGCTCTGGTCCCTCTCTGCCCCCCTCTCCCTCTCCCTTTCCCCAGGCAGGCAATGAGTTATTCATACTCTCCTGGTCCCCAAGGGGCGGTGCTTTCTTAGGCGGTGGCGGCGACATCCCAGCTGCGAAGCCTGACGCCACGGCTTCTGGCTGGGATAGGCGAGGAGGAGCAGCCCAACTCCCTCCGCCCCCCTCGCCTGCCGGCGCCGTCCCCCTCGCCAACCCTCTCCCCGGTGGCGGCGGAGGGGGACGAGGGCGAGGCCAGCGGGAAGCGACGGTACCAGCCCGAGAGAGGCTGCCGGGCTTTTTAAGCCAGACACGGGCGGGGGGGCGGGGGGGCGAGCCATCTGGGATTCAGGCAGCAATAAGCACATTCCTTTCTGCCTTCGGGAGAGAAAAAGGAAACCTGATTGGAAGCAGTGGATCTGCCTTCCAAGTAAACATTATTGACACTGGGCTGTCAGCGCCTTTTGGGGTGAAGAGCCTGTTGGAAAAAACACCGGGGGGAGGGCGGTGGTGGGTTTTGTTCCTGCTTGCCCCCTTTTAAGCGCTGCCGCTTTTGGGTGGGAATGTTGCTAGATGTCTCTGTTCAGTTCTGACTGCGCCAGGAGGCACTCGGAGGCAGCGTCGCAAGGATGCGAGGAATGGGCGGGCGCGGAGGAGCCCGCGTGCTGCGAAAGCCCTCGGTCTTGCGGGAGAAGGGGCGCCGTGGCCGCGCAGCACTTGTGCGCGGCTCCTTGGGAGTCAGTTTCATTGAACTCAATGTGGGATTTGACTCTCATTAACGTGCATTGAACTGAGAACCAGGAGCCCCCGCTAAGGAGTTTCGGCTTGTCTCTCCGCTTGATCGTCTTGGGTGAATGGTGGAGGGGCTGCCTTGGCGAGGAGAGGCCACGCCCTGCCTTTGCACGGCTCTCACGGGGGACCCTGGGTAAAAGAGGGACCTTGTGAAAGGAATCCGTGCAGAGGGCCGGGGTGGGGGGAGGGCCGGGGAGTGTCACGCAGATAGGGCTCCCTCCGCCCCCCTCCCGCAGCCCAGATGCCCTGACGCAGATTGGTCCCTCAGTGAATAGGGCGCAGAAGGCGATGGCCGACCGAGCAGACAAAGAGGGTGGCTCCCTTGGCAGATGTGACCAGAATATAATTAATCAACAGACAATGCAACAGCCCAACTGTACTGGTTTCCGTTTTCAACAAGTGCCTTCCACATCAGTTGTGCTTAACTCTCATCTGTGCCCTTACTGTATTGGAAGGTTTCCCCTTTTAACTCTGTGCAACCTTCCCAATACTTTAAAAGGAGACAGGAACAACTTCTTTGACTTTTTCTATTGTATGTGCCTGTATCTTTTGAAAGCACTGTCAGTTGCATGGGGAAAAAATGGAGACTGCACGCTTGTCTCCACCAACCACATTAATACTTAGAAGTATGCTTTCTTGGCATGTGATAATGGAAGATTTGTCTCCTGATTCATCCATCTCATTGAATTATTTCATTCCCAACCGTGTTCTCAGCTGAGCTGAGGTCAGTGGAGGGAAAATGGGCAAAACAGCATAATGAGATCATGCTGGAAATAGACTTGGCTGTGTTAATCCATTGCAGACACCAGCAGTCAGGGTAACCGCAGACAGCAAAATAATGGATAGAATCTTGTTCTTACTGAAAAGCGTACCCAGTATTCCTGGACAGGGCGTGGCTTAGCCTTATTTCTCTCTTACCAAATGACAGAATGTTATGCAGCACAATAGACATGAAGAATGAGAAAGTACTTAGGGGTGAGCACACTCAGCCTGCAAAGTATGGAGGAAAGAAGGAAACTTCAAGGCTAAGGGGTTGCAGAACTTTGGAGCAGTCTGAAAATTTGGCCTCTTCCTAGTCTTATGAGGTTGAACAATAATGGGTAATAATTTTTCTCAATTCAACATTGATGTCAAAAGGAAATTTGGGTGGGGAATCCATTGAACACAGCTTTGTGGTATTCAGGAACAAAGGGTGGGTGTGGCATCCTGGCACTTAAAGGTATGAGGCTACCACTAAATTGTTTCAGTTGTAATCAGCTTACCTTACCCTAGAGATTAAAGATTTGGCAGATTCTCTACACATATACTTTTTATTTTTATCCCAATTTGAGCAACATGCTTTTCAACAATGAAGTAGTAGATGTCATATTAATCTGTGCTTTTTGCCATGTGAGCATTAGCCACAAACCTTAAGGCATCTGAAGTCTTATTCCTATAGCAAAATAAAAGAACTATAGCAGATTTCTGGTATTTTTATTCAATCAAAAAGATAAGGTTATTAAAATAACACACCAAAGAAGAACTCTAATTAATAATGCACCTTTATGCCATTTCCTCACCTTTAGCGTGAGTGCATCTCCATCCACGTTGGCCAAGCCGGAGTCCAGATTGGCAATGCCTGCTGGGAGCTCTACTGCCTTGAACATGGCATCCAGCCTGACGGGCAGATGCCCAGCGACAAGACCATCGGGGGAGGAGACGACTCCTTCAACACATTCTTCAGTGAGACAGGAGCTGGCAAACATGTGCCCAGGGCAGTCTTTGTAGACTTGGAACCAACTGTGATTGGTGGGTATAAATTCCATCTTCTAGATCATGAACTTTTCCCCCAAGAACAAAAGCAGACTTCCACAGCTGCTGACCTCTAGAGGTGTTGAAACCTGCTTTCTACCATCCCACACTGTGGTGACTATGGATAATGAGACTTGTATTCCAAAATCTCTGGAGGGGCATCAGGTTGGAGAAGGCTCAGACCCCAAGACATTGGCATTTTCTGAACATGAGGAGGATTAC